>JANCRA010000154.1:796253-830400 GCA_024362935.1 Setophaga petechia
ATTATGTTGATTAGGAAACTTGTTTCCCTTGACTGAGACAGAGATGTAAACTCTTGCTCTTTAGGATGTGTGAAATGGCAGTCAGAGTTAAAGCCTCCTTATGAATTGTATTCCATTCTTCCACTTGTGTATCCATCTTTGTAAAGAAGCAAAAAGCATAGAAGCAGAATCCCAGTAGAAATCTGGTGAAATGTTTGTAAAACCAATAGTCAAATAAGGCATTCATATAGAAAACATGTTAAGCAAGATGTATTACCTTGCAGCCTGAATGAAGTATTTCATAGAATTTGAAATTCAAATGCTTTTATTAAACGAAGGTTTTAAGATATTTAAAAATTGAATACTAAGCACAAGTGGCCAACTGTCAGTCAAACATATCAGTGAACTCAGCTGCATTGGCTTAAAACTGCATGCTAATGTAAACACAGTCTTCAGCTCTGCTCAAGGAAAATGACAGTTTAGCAAATGTTATAATCCTTTAGGGCAAGCCTGAACCTTCAGACTCAGATAGACGACATAACACTCTGACATCCCAGGATGTGCTCTGGAAAGGAGCTATGCCTCCCAGGTTATACCTTTTGTTCCAGTACAAATATGACTGCAACTAAGATTCACATAAAGTATTTTTAACCACAAGTATAGGTAGCAGGAACAATATATCCATTACAGTAATTCTACTCTGCATATCCAAGAAACTCCAAGTCTGTAATCTGCTTATGAATTCTTGTGCATGGCTACTCCATTTCATGCCCAGCTGGCCTTTGTGACCAGACTTTTATATGTCGAAATGAATCTTCTTCTTAACTCCACCAGCCACAGTAATTTACTATTAGTGGAAAGTATCAATTTTGTAATCTTGCTCTCCTTGTCAATTAATACTACAATCCCACTGTTCTTTGGAATAGAGATACCCTCACCTCACTCTAATCCACTTGAACATTATAGTAGAAATCTGAAGAATTTTGCATTATAATATCAAATATCTTTGGATTACATGTTCCACATGTTCTTTCTCATGGAAACTAAAATCATAGTTAAGGTTTCTTGGAATAGAGTGGAATAGAATATGGAAAGAGCACAGACCCACAGATGATGTGTTCCTTTGTCTCATACTATAAATATAACCTCGCTGTCTTCAGTGCCTATGGACAAGGATTTGACAAGCTGTAACAATTCAGTAATAGGTGTCCTATGTTAAAAAAGTCTTGAAAGTTAATTACTGAGTAAATTTATATTAACTTGGTAGCACTACAAATATAGAGCATACAAAACCACTGAGAGTATGCAGTTTTTATATTAAACTTCAGTGTAAATCTGAAGCTACTGAGATGTTTGAGGGGTTTTAATGGGTAAAAAACCAACCAGGATAAAATAAGTTAGCTTAGTAGATAGAAATTTTATATACAAGTCTGCAAATGCTCAATTTGGAATTTGCACGTGGAAATATTAAACTTCACAGAAAAGATATTACTCTAATCTCCAGGTCATTTAAACCGTACTGATTTTCTTGACCTCTGATTTAAACTGAGACTGGTAAGAAGAGAATCAGGCCTAAAGAGAATACTAAGATAGATTTTTAGATGACAATATGACAAAATCTTGTAAAAGCTATTTGTCAGCAAGAGGGATAAAGGCCAAAACAGAGAACGTAAATCCCAGAAGAACATAAAACTCAGTGCTTAAGGAAGATGTCAGTTTTTCATCATTTAGTGCCTCACATCCCTTGTTTCCCATCTCAGACATTTTTCTATAAAACTACTGAGAATCTCTGTGTTCCACCTGTGTGGAACATTCGTCCTCTTGTCATTAATATAACACTGCTCTATGAAAATATCTCCTCTGGCTTGCTTTTTTTAATCTCTCTTTTTGCAAGTAAAATTAAAAACACTGGCACAGAAAAGAGGGTATATAAGAATTCTTGCCAAACAAAATTGAATTAAAATAACAGTGAGAAGTATTACATTATTATCCCCATTAATTCAGTAAAGCAGATACTGTTTGCATATTTTTTAACTCTGAGTATCTTTGAGATAAATAGCTGTCAAATAAAGCTCTCTTGCATCAATATTTTCAAATATTTAAATTAAGCTGCATTGATTAGTTTCAACTACTATTAACGATCAACAAATTTGCATTTGTCTTTTATGCTAGTTTTAACAGAAAGAAATATTCTATAAAAATCTCTTTGACTTTATTGCTTTTCTCATATGTATCACTTATGAAGTACTATTGTGTCTGAGTGAAATGTCTGGAGTCCACATGAATTTCAATAGTGCACTACTGTAATGAATATGTTTCTTCCTGTAAAATTCACCAGTGTTGGTCTGTATTAACACAGAAATGTGTCTGCTCCCTTAAAAAAATACACCAGGTTTGCTGCCATGGGCACACACAGCTCTTCCAGCAAGCAGAACCAGAATGAAGAGCTTGTGATCAGTCCACACAGAGTGATGAAGGATGTGTTGATGTCCTTTGGTTGTGTCAGTTTTCACCAAGAATATGATTTGATTCCAGTAATCCTTCAGCTGTGGAGTTTTCCTCTGTTGCTGAACTTCTGTTGCCTGGTTCTGAAGAGCAGTTTCGCTCTTCACTTACAGCTATTCACCCCATGATCTAATTCAGACCCGCACAACAATTTTGTTCAAAAAATATTTTTCAAATGTTTTTAAAAAATCAGGCAATCTCAAAGGGCAGGTTTATAGCATGACTTTCAAAGTGGCACTGCTGAGGATGTGCCTGTGTTTGAGGAGTAGAAGTGCAGTAGTGGACAGCCACCTTCAAACCTGACAGGCTGCCTGAAAATTTGTGAAATAGAATCACACCCAAATAGGAGCAAGTACACTGACTTTTTAAGCTCAGATAGGCCTTGAGACAGAAGAATTAAATGCCCTACCAGGTAATCTTCAGATATGAGCTAACATAGCTGTCCAGAAACCTCAGCTGTTTCTCTGTGCTTCGTAGTGCTATTTGATGGCTCACACCTCTGAAGATTTGTTAGAATTCACAAAAAAAAAAATTCATAGAGGGTCAACACAGAGGTTCATTATAAATCTTAAGACTTAAAAAAATGGAAAATATTGATACTATTTTTAATTTTTACCAGGAGGTATTCTACTCTATAATAATGCATCTCTTTAAGAACGAAGAGCATGTATGGTCCCTGAATCAGTTTACAGACTTCACAAAACCTCAGAATAACTGCACTTGGTTTTTTTATTTGCTTCCCCCATGGGAAAAAAAAAAAAAAATTATGAATTTTTTTTTTCTTTACTCTGTAATGAATGCAAAAGTAAAACCTCAGAAAGTGTAATGTAAATAACTACACAAGGATCATGGACCTGAATCAAGAAAATAATCAATTCAGTCTATTTCTACCTGTATATTCTGGCTCCTCTTTAATCAATAGTAAAGCATTTTTTGTTAAAGAGTATTATCTTTAGTATTGCTATGTAGACCTTCATATTACAGAGAATACACAGACTGCCAGATAAAGTTGGCATTGTTATAAAATCGCATCCCATAAATTAGTGAACAGAGAAACAGTTCTAGTCAATAACATAATGGCTTACTTATGATTAAATTGATTTTAAGTTATTTATATATGGTATATTAATTCCTTAATAGCAATTAAAATAATTCTTGTTTTATAAAAAATAGAATGGTTTACAAACCTAAATTCTGCTTATTTTTAATTTTCCTGTTTGGTGAGGATTTTGTTGTTGTTGTTGGGGGCTTTTTGTTTTAAGTTTTTTTTCCCATACATATCTAATCCCAGGACTCCCCCAAGACACCATGCATTGTTTAAACTTGTTTAAACATAGATCATGTTCCAGTAAAATATGTTTGAAATAAATAGTGTTAAAACCAATTTTAAACAGTATTTCTTCTCCCTAAGGGTAATAACGAGCATCACGTGAATTAAAATCAGAAGGCATTCTACTGCATTGTTCCTCTTCCTCAATCAAGCTGTCACTGCCTGGTCTCAGCTTCCCATCCTGCCTCAGCTTGAACCATGCTGCGGTTTGGAGGCAGAAGTAATGAGATCCCTTCCTCTTTGCTGGGCATTAAGTGCTTGCTTTAGCTTACAAAAACTTCCAGGGACATCAGGATTTTGCAGAATTGACCCCCAACACATTTTTTTAAACAATTATGGAAAGGGGACTCTAACAATTATTGCCGGTTTAACATTTTAAATATTTCAGTCTCTATAAACAAAATGAGGCTCATTTCTGATTTTCCCCCCGAGAGAAAATTTCCACTGATTTACATAGGAATTTTGCTGGAGTAAGGACCTTGAGGCACTGTCTGAACATTTATGCTTTGTACTGGCTTTTCCTCCATTAGAGAGTCTCCAAATTCTCATTGACTTTAATGAGAGCTCAGTAGGCAGATAAATCTGAGAAGGGTTATGCTTTTGGGAACTTCTGTACCACTCTTGCAAAATTATTATCAAAACTGCTTTTTCTGTATTGCAGTAATAATATTGATAGCACGGAAAATCCTGCTCAGAGACAATCCCTGCATGCTCAATGATTTTATTCTATTTTTTTTTTTCCAGTTCCAAATTCTGTCAAAGATTGGGGTTATTTTTGTTGCTGTTATTTTGAGGACTTTTTTTTCTTTCCTTAATTCTTTCTGGGTCTTTTTGGGTTTTTTTTTGTTTTTGGGTTTTTTTTTTTTTTTTTTTTTTTTTGTGGGAGAGGGGGTGAGGGGGCATGGTGAGAGAAAGAGACTTACAGATGAAATGACAATGAGAAGAGAAAAACTTACAGTCCTTTAATCCAAAGTGTTCATCTGTATATTGTAGTTCTAACATCTAAGATTCATACTTTGGGAAGACATCTGTGCTGTTTTCTCTGTTGGTGTTCCTAGTGTGGTACAATATGTAATACAAACCTACTACCCAAAGGTCATATATATATATATGTGTATACATATATATATATATATATATATATATATATATATATATACACTTCTTGCTATTTCTCTCTTCCATAACTACTTCAGCAGCACTTTTTGATATTTACCATTGATTTATTCATTCTACAAATGAACAAATTGTGGAGTCATATTCCTTATAATTTTAAGCAACATTCTAAAGGACCAATACCATCATCATCTTCATTGTCAATATTACAAGATGTCTTTTAATTTTCAGGCTATTTGTGAACCTTTTATTATGAATTGAAAGCTATGTCTAAAGCCAGTTATGGGATGGGGAGGAACAAACAAATGAACAATGGATGGTACACTGAAGTATGGCATTCCTGTAGATACAGAATGTGGGGAGGTTTTCATTGCCCATTACAGGCATGGAAAGCAAGTGCAAGGAAGCTATTTCCTTCACAGCTTGCATTTCTGCTGTTTAATTGTTGAATGTGGAGCTTACTCACCTAACCCCTGTGCTCCTCCCCTGAGGAAACCTGCCATCAAATTATAACCCAGAAGAAATATGGGTGATTGCTCTGCTCCTATGGGAAAAAAAAAAAAAAAAAAGGAAAAGAAAAAAAAAAAAGGAAAGAAAGAAAGAAAAAAAAAAAGAAAGGAAAGCACTGGGCTGGTATCAAGGGACCTTGGTAGGATACTTAAGAGAATATTTTCTCTAGAAGCCAACTGACCATCCATCTCCCTTTTTAACTAGTGTCAAGGCTGGTTTACTTGATGATGATTTGATGCCCAGCAATTGCTCCCCCTTGCCCACTGAAAATGAGTGATGACAGGGGAACGGCCGTCAAATAGAACAAGCTGAGATATTGTAGTAGGGAGCTTAGCAGAGCTGGGTCCTGCAAAAAAGAAGCTTTATAAGAGGATGAAGTTCTGGAAAGCAACTGTTTTACAGTCTGTTTTTTGGAGAATGTTTGTTTTCTTTCAAGATTTGTAGGATATATTTATCTAGATAAAGAATTCCTGTAAGGAAAAAAAAAATTGGAAAGCAAGCATGTCTTACTAGGAAAAAACATCTCAGTGAGAATTTATACAGAAATTTTTAGCTCAGTTTCTGCTGGGTTTAACTGAACTTTGACATCCACACAAGTAGGGAAGAAATGGGACCCCTGCTTTTTTTTCAAACATCAGTTGCTCAGTGGGGATATAAAAAACTAAAGAGCCTGAAGACCTGCTGTACTTGGCAGTTAGCAATGGTTATATGATTGATATAACCAGTGATATGATGGTTAAATGATATTCCAGTATTTTCAGCTTTAGACATTGGAAGAGCTTTTCCCAAGTGCTCAAAAATATCAGGCAACATCTAATACTCCACAGAAAAACAGTGGATGCTCTCACCTGAAGTATTACTTTACAGAGGTCCAGAAGAACAATTTCAAAACTAGAAAAATGTTGCTGTGGAGTAACAGCACAATACCACACATTTACAAATTACCTTCATCTTAAATAACTTGTAAATTGCTCATGTTTTACATAATACTGGCAAAATTTCTGTGCAAATATGTACATTCAAAAGCTACATGTCTTTATAAATAATACAAATGTAAAGCTATATGCATATGCTTTGTAAACTATCAAAATATTAGCCATGCCTTCCGTACCAAGACGCTCCACTGGCTTTTCAAAGACAATCATTAAATGGAGCTAATAAGCACCAATATACTTGAGCTGACCCAGTTCATGCAGTTTCTGCACAGCTACATATACCTTCTATCAAATTATTTTCCACAATTTGGGATACCTCAGGTCTCATTTTCATCCCTAAAATATCCTGAAAAACATAGAGTTGGCAGTACTCTGGTGATTCAGCATCTTTCTGAGTCAGACCAAAAGACAAAAAAATCACAGTACTAGAGAACAATTTTTCCTAACTCTAAAGGTGGCAATTCTGGAAACCATTCTGTAATCCACTGTGACATCCTTTTTTTTTTTTTTTTTTTTTTTTTTACCTTGCTTTTCTTCTCAGCAAAAATGGTGAATTTTATGCTTTACTTTACAAAAATTAAAATCTTTCTGAATCTGCTAATTCTTGGGTGAACTGTGTGCCAGATCAAATACTCCTTGTGGCACAAAGTAAGAGGAAATCTGTGGGTATTTTGCTTTGTTTTCTCACTGAATTATAAATACTCATTTTCACTACTAATAGTAGGGGGGGTTGTTTTCTCCTTAAGATGCTCTGTCCCTCTGTCTTCCAAGTCACACATTTTCTTCCTGCTCTTAACATGCTCTAGATAGTGTTTCACTCCAAATTTTGCCAAATGAACAGTTTGTGTGACTGCTTTGAGAGAAATTTCCTCACACTAACAATCAGATATCAGAACAGAGTGATGTATTTTCAGAATGATTATTACTGATTGAGAGAGTTCCAATGTATAGAGGCATTTAGCTTTTTTTGGGCTTTCAGTTTTTATCGTTTTCAAAAAGAAAAGGAAATAGTTTGGGGGAAAGAAAAGGAAGAGGAAAAAGACAATTAAATAACATAATTTTAATTAATTAAATCAGTTATCGTTAAGTGACTCGGTCTTGAGCAAGTACACCGTAAAAACTCTTATAAGCTAGATGCATTTATGACAAAAAGCCTCAATGGAATCTTTCACAAAACATCTATTTTTTACCAAGAGACTATATGATTAATGGGTTTTTAATGAGGAAAAGTTATAAAATATATTCTTAGAGCTTTTTTTTAAGAGACAAAGAATGCTGCAGTGCACATGCTGATGTCAAACATCTATAATTTAAAGCTGTGTAATTTTTTATTCCTGTCCTTGATAATTGGTAGGTTTTCTGGTCTTTCATTTCTTGTGTCACAACATGCTCATGTCTGGTGGAGGAAAAGGTATTTCCAGCTCTTCTGAACCATGGTTGCAGGCTGATAGAATTCATCAGATTTTGGATTTGAATATAGTCTGGAACAGCCTCAGGGTCATTCCTCTTACACAAAGCTCTGCATTAATAGCCAGACACCATTAAAAAAAATTCAACAAAACAACAGGAAATATATGTGGCAAAGAACAGCTCTGAGTATCAGTACATTGTCAGTGTTGAGAGCTATTTGCTTTACTGCCTTTGGCACATGGGGCATAGAGCTAAGTTTATCTATATGTGTGCCTGTGTTAGTCCAGACCAAAAGAAGAGTACATGAGATAAATGTGTTTGTGGCAGTTGATTTCAATACCAATAAATAGCTTTCTACACTAAATGAATCAAGGACATATATGGCCAGCTTCCAAACTTGACAATATGTAGGCTTTTATAAGAAAAAATATTATTTTTCTGCCTCTGAGCATCACCTATCCAATATTACATGACTCTTTCACTGCACATGCAACTGTAAATAGATATGAGACACTAATATTTCCTTTACAATATGTTTCCTGTAAATTATGGTCCTTTTATATATATATCTAAGCCTCCACATTCATAGATTCATAACACAAGTCACATTCTACTGTTACAGAGCCACTCTTCAGCATTTGGGAAGTGAAATGTTGAGAGCTCTAAAGATGGATTTTGGCACAGTTAACACTCAACTAAAATTTCACACTAGCTGATTTAAGCCTAACAGTGGTGGAACCCCAGCCAATAACAAGCCTGTGCCAATGAGGTCAGAGCAAGACACCACAGAGGATTAGAGAGCCTTTTGGTGGTGGATATAGCTCTGGCTTTCTGTAAAAACTTATTAAAATGTAGGCAACTGAACTAGTTCCATGCATGTAGCTCTCCGCTATCATAGAATAATTTCATTTCTCTTCTGTAATGTTAATGAGATATGAAATGCTGTTTCTTCCTTTTAAGATATCAGCATTAATGGCACAGAATCAGCTCCAGTGAATGGAAAAGAATGAGTTCACCTACACTATAATTTGTAATTGGCTCACTCATGGGACTTGAGTCTTTTGCATGAAAACTAGAGCTGTGTGAGCTCTCGAATGTGTTCCATTCATGCCCGCATTGTCAAAGGAAAGATTTGAAGGAATCAGTTTGCATTTAATTAAGGCTTCTCTGACTTATCGTGAAAATTCTTACACAATATATTCATCAAAAGTTTTTAAGAGTCAGGTTAAAGGGAGGCCTATATTTGATACTGGGATCTGCTGGTACTGAGAACCTGTTGTAAAAGAGATCATTATTCACAAAATGATATTTCTTCATAACCTAAACTCAACCAGATGCATAAACTCTGCCACAACTCCCATGGAACTCTCTGCACCTTCTGAGTGGTGACTATGGAGGAGTCCACTGGGTAATGACTTATTTTAAGTCTATCAATGGGTGCTTAACTGCTGTTAATTTGGAACAGTGGCTTGGGGACCTATATTTGAGAGTCACACACATATAAAATGATTCCATTGTGATTGGTTTTATTGCAGCAAATGCTAGTGAGATTTTGTTGAAGGGAAGCAAAAATGGGAACAATACTCTTTTTTTTTTTTTTTTTTTTTTTTTTTAATCACAGCATGTAGAAGCGCTGGTTTCAAAAACCCAGACTGGTAAACATTTCTGCCTGGGTTCAGTGGATGGTCTAGGGTGTCTGTACTTAAAAATGATGCTCCATTTTTCCATTTTGACAGTCAGTGTCAAGCAATATTGCCTGGATAGGTGCACGGGGAATGTCTTGCACTGATAGAAAACATGTTTAATTCTGACATGTTTAAGTATTCCAACTCCACAGATCATTGAGGGAAATGGAAGATTCTTGTTCAGACAGAGAAAGTGTGACAACTCTACTGGAAAAGTTAAAGTCCTTTAGGGATAGAAAGTATTATTCCACTTACTAATTCTAGGATTGTTCTACTTCAAACAAAGATCATAATCTTTATTTTGAATAACAAAACCACAAATAAAAAGAAAAAATGACATCTCTGGTGTAGTACAGCCCCCCTCTTTTTTGTCATCATCAAAAAACTCCTTCTTTCATCAGTATTTTATAATTGCATTTCCCAAAAGCAAATGTCTTACTTTTCAAATAAAGTAACAGATAGCAGCACTTTTAAAAGAATTTTCTCCTTATTCCCCCTTTCTGTGTACTACTCAGTTTAAATATTTCCCTGTTTGGGAATCAGGAAAAGAGGCAGCACAAATTACAAGGGCAGCTAAAAGCTAGGACATACTAAGATCAGAACTACAACTTGGTAGTTAAGCTGCTTTTTTCCATGAAAAAAAAGTGATGTGGCAAGTGACTGACATGTCCATTTTGGGCACAGAAATGTTATTCTTGGTATTGCCAAAGCTACTGTTAGACAACCTTTGGTAAGTCTTTGAGCCTTCTCTGTTGTCGGTGTCGACAGGGGTTTGTTAGAGGATGGAAGAGACAGGATATTGACTCCATTATCAGAAGGCTTCATTTATTATATTGTGATATATATATATAGCATTATAACTATACTACATAATTATAGAAAGGAAAGAAGCTTCTTCAGAAGCTGCTAAGCTAAGAGAGAGAGATAGAAAGAATAACAACGTCTGTGTCTCAGCACAGAGCGATAGCAGTCCTCCTGTGAGTGGTCAGCAGATCTAAACATTGGTGGACCTGTTGCATTCCACAGCAGCAGATAATAATTGTTTACATTTGCTGCTGAGCCTCTGAGCTCCAGCAGGGAAAAATCCTAAGAAAGGATTTTTCAAGAAGAATGTCTGTGACACTTCTCAGACCTTAGCAAAACAGGACCTGTTGTTGAAAATCACCTAGCCTGCCTTTCCAATTCAGTTACTGTGACCAGCAGATCTCTAATCAATCCCTTTCTAAAAGGCGCTGGATATTTAAACTGGGCAAGGCGTACATCCTGAGATTTGTCATCAGAGAATTTTTGGGTAGATGGCTGGACACTGTCCTGTTTATAGAAGGGGGAAGGAGTTGGGCTGGGAGAAAGTAGAAATAAAATTTGAGCTTGTGACTGCTGAAAGCCTTTGAGATCACTCTGTTTTCATCTCTAATTATCAGGACAGCTTGGACTGAGTTCTGCCAGTCCTACCACATATGCAGGGAATAGTATCATAGAATCAATCACAGAATCACAAAATGTTTTGGGTTGGAAAGGATCTTAAAGATCATCTCATTCCAACCTCTCTACCATTGGCAGGGATATCTTCCACTAGAACAGGTTGCTTGAAGTCCCATCCAACTTGGCCTTGAAGGATTCCAGGGATGGAGCACCCACACCTTCTCTGGGAAACCTGTTCTAGGGCCTCATCATCCTCACAATGAAGAATTTCTTCCTAATATCTAATCTAAATCTACTCTCTTTCAGTTTGAAACCATTCCCCCTTGTCGGGTCACTACATGTTCTTGTAAATAATCCCCCTCAGTCAGTCTTTTATGCTCCCTTCAGTTACTGGAAGGCTGCAATTAGGTCACCCAAAGCCTTCTTTTTTCCGGACTGAACAATCTCAATTCTCTTAGTTTTTCCTTGAAGGAGAGGTGCTCCATCTCTCTAATCATCTTGGTGGCCTCCTCTGGACTCACTCCATGTCCTTCCTGTGTCGTGGACCCCAGAGCTGGATGCAACACTGTAGGGTCCATGACAGAAGAGAGGGTCAGAATCCCCTCCCTTTCCCTGCTGACCACTCTGCTTTTGATGCAGCCCAGGATGAAATTGACCTTCTGGGCTGCAAGTGCACATTGCAAGGCCATGTCCAGCATCTTACCCACCAGGACCCCCACATCCTTCTTGGCAGGGCTGTTCTGGACCTCATCATCCCCAGCCTTTGTTGGTATCAGGTTTGCCCCTAACCCACCAGCACTTGGCTTAGTTGAGCCTCAAGAGATTCCCAAGGGTCCAATTCTTGAGCTTATCCAGGTCCCTCTGGATGGCATCCCATCCTTCAGGTATGGCAATAGTACCACTCAGCTTGGTATCATCTGTAAACTTGTTGAGGGTGCTCTTGATTCCTTTGTCTATGTC
This sequence comes from Setophaga petechia, assembly GCA_024362935.1. Taxonomy (NCBI): domain Eukaryota; kingdom Metazoa; phylum Chordata; class Aves; order Passeriformes; family Parulidae; genus Setophaga; species Setophaga petechia. Next base: position 808,106 of record JANCRA010000154.1, read on the forward strand.
ATTAATGAAGATATTAAATAACACTCACAATACAGACCCTTGAGGGACACCTCCTCTCCCTGATCTCCATCATGGCCCTGAGCTGTTGACCACTACCCTCTGGATGCAACTGTCCAACCAACTCCTTATCCACTGAACAGAGCAGCAATCAAATCCATATATCTCTAATTTAGAGAGCAGGATATTGTGGGGGACCATGTCAAAGGCTGTACAGAAGTCTAGATAAAGGACCTCTGCCCTTGTCCACTGATATAGTGACTTTGTCACAGAAAGCCACCAAGTTGGTTAGGCAGGATTTGCCCCTTCTGAAGCTGTGCTAGTTGTCCCAAATCACTTCCCTGTCCTCCATGTGACTTTAGCTTCTAGGAGGATCTGTTGCATGATCTGCCCAGGCATAGAGATGAGATCATGGAATAACCACGTAAACACCCACAGCTGAGAAGTAAGATTGATATGACCTAAGCTTTAGTGACTTATTTTCCTCTCAATTCCTACCTCAATGAGTTTATGCTTAGTGTAGTTCTCTCCTCATTTTTGTCCACTGCCATTCCTGCCTCAGCCAACTTCTCCCAGCCACATACCTGGCTGGGAGATCCTACTAGCTTGAACACTTTAAACAATACCGTTCCTCACCCCTCACAAGGTGTTGCTGGACTTTCAGCAAATCTTCTGTTTCCTCTTTCAAATGTCACAAGCAAGAAAGGTAAAAGGACTGAGGTATGACCAGAAATAGTGAAACACAAACCACAGGAATTATCCTTTTTGGTATATTGTGTATCAACATAGAAACTATTGTTTCTATTTAATAATATGTAATGTGGTCTCTGGAACTGTGTAATGTGATAATAGAAAAAGCTATCCTATTGTCATGGTGTCTGTCAAAAACAGATTAGTAATCATTTACCTCAAGTCCACTTCCCCAGACTGTGATTATATTTTCAAAGAACAATCAGAAATGGTCTACATCCATTGTGTTCCTTAGCATATTGGTATGGAATCAATTTATGTGTTTGCAAGGACTGTATTTTTTATGTATGAAAAGCTAGATACTGAGGTTTGAACCATTCCTGCCATTTGAAAGAAGGGATAAACAACGTAGTGAACTATTAATGACAATATTTTTTTAACTATCTAGCAAGAGACAGCTTCACATAGCTATGCCCCAGGGATATCAATATTTCTAAAATTAGCAAGGGACAGTCACTAATCCTTTGGGAAAAGTGCTAAAGTTTGACGTCTTAATTAAGGATTGAGTTTTCGAATTGCTGGAAATTACCAGGACAAAGTTATGCATCTGAATGGATATTCAGAGAGTAATTGAGAACATTCTGGACCCTGAGCTGTGATCCAGCCTATGCTAATCTTGCCAGCTGTGTAGGATTCCTGACAGCTTTTTAGCTGGAGGAGACAGAATCTATTTAAATTGAATTAAGATATAATACCAAGATCTATTAATATATAATGTAGGTTTGCGTAGTCCATCTCTGAACATTAATGGGTGAGTTGTCTCCTGTACTTTAAATTAGGGGGGAATATTTTCTTATTTCTCACTTCTACACATGGCTAGTGTTAAAAACAGCATCAAGACAGCTGGCAAAGAGACTTTTTACACCCAGGAGATCTGTGGCCTGCAGACCAGCAGTACCATTTTCATCCCACTCTTAAGCCCAGCTGAAGTCACAAGAAATAGCTTTCCCAGTTAGCTGCAGAGAGCAAATGAAAGCTGATAATTCAGGGTGTTAGCCTGGAAGAGTCATCTTCTAGAGGATTAACCTCTAGAAGGATTACTCAGAATATTTTGGCAGGCAAAAAACCTGGGAAACTGCCTGAACTGTGAGGGTAACTAGAAGTTTCAAGCATCCATACAGATAGGCCATAGGACTGTGATGCAACAAAGAGATAGTATCCTGAGCACAACCAGACTTTTCAGGAAAAGATATGGCACACCTTAGCAGAATAATCCACTCATAGGCTGGAGGTGTATTTCTAAATCTTCTCTGTTGTTTGTGACCAGAAGCACGAGGGTTTATATCCGCTTTAAAAATGTTTTATCCTACCTGATGCAACTGTGGAAGTGTTTTATGATTGAGATAAATCTACAGTCTTCTTCTCAGCTTTTTCAATTCATTGTAATTTTGTAGCAAAGAGTTCCACAGGCTAATTTTGTACCATGTTAAAATGCATCCTTATACATCCTATATACCCAAAGTACATTTGAAACCCAACAAGTAATAAGCAGGAAACCCCAAAGTACAGTGTCTGTAAAATGTATTTTTTAATTATAGCTGTATATACAGCAAAAAGTGTTTGTCTGTATATCTAACCTGTAGGAATTATGTTATGAAAACTGGAAGGGGTGGCATAAAAGTTGTATCAACCAAAGGAATTTTCCACAGTAGAACTGTGTGCTGAATAATTTATCTTGCTCATAGTCTTTTCTGATGCAGCTATGCTGGCAAAACTTTCAGCTATGGCAGAAATTAGTATCCAATCTCCTTAAGATGATTTGGCAAAAATAGTACTAATAAAAATGTACAGTAGCAATACTTAAGTCTTCTTATGTACACTAAATCTGCAGTAAAATTGTGTCTAATTACTGTGCAATTTAGGAGTGCCTTTTTATATAATTTTACAAGAGAAACATATTATTAGAAGAGAGTGGAGTAGGACAATCACAATTTTATTTTCTGCCTCATTATTTTTTACTTTGTCTTTCAGCATTAGTGTGTTCCTTTTGCTTGAGTAACCATACTACTGACAATTTTTTTAAATAAATTCTGTTTTGATTTTTAAAATATATGTTGCCTGTAGCTCTCACCACTGCCTGTGCTATGGTTCCTGGGACATCAACTATGAATCATCCCTTGAGTTAGTAACTATTACATATGGAAAAAGATCCTGAATGGATATAAGTCAGCAGACAGACAGGTGTTATATGGCTTTGCATCTCATTACAATTTCTGATGCAGGAGAAGTTCAGCATGGGAAGAGACATCAGAAGACATTAATGTTACTAGAATGCAGTTCTATGACCACTTTGGGCCATATGATTATAGCTAATAGTTGTGGTTTTGGTGACTTAGTAGGTGATAAAAAGTCCCAATTTAAAATGTTGGAGGCACATAACCTAATGCCACTTTTGTCTTACTGAGAAGTACACCTTGCACCAGATCTTCATCAAACAGTTTGACTGTTCTGAACTGATATTCTTGAGCCAAAACTCAATTAAATTCACAGAATATTTTGCTACTGATTACGTGGAATTTGCATCTCATACTTCTTTAGAGTGAAAATATATTGGACTGCTTCCATGTCCAGCAGTCTCAAAAAGTATTTACAAATGGTGGCTTAAATACTGCAAGTGAGTTCTGATTTTTGTTTCAGTAAGAGTAGATTCAGTCAGGAAACAATTTTCACTTAACCAGCAAAGTGCAGCTGACCCTTAGGTAGAATTTGTCAGCTTTGAAACAGTATACACCTACACCCACCCAAGAACTTATGGCAGGAAATGAAGAAGGATCTAGCCAATTGTACCTGTCAGGAAATGCAGGTGAAGAACATAGTTGCTGAAATGAGATTTTTGCAAAGTTTAATGCTTTTTCAAATGTGGAAAAACGTTTTCCTTCTTAAACAGGCCACAAAAATAATTTTGTATCTCATACAAAACTTCTCATGAACACATCATATTGAATTCACCTAAAAGCCAGAAGCTGAGGTGCCAATATCCCTGCTATTGTCTGTGTTTCACCAGACATTGTTTAGTGTAACAGTACAAAAAATGGTTGTCTTTTTTTCTTGAGAGATTACTATCTTCACTCTCCAAAACCACAATCTATAATAAAAAAAAAAAAAGAATTATCTTCTTCAACAACAATCTTTGCAAATAGGGTCATGAAAATAAGGTTGTAGGTATACATAAATATTTTGTGTATGTTTGTACAGACACAGACACGCAAAAACATACATATATACAAGAAAATAGAAAAAAATGGTTTAGTTTTTTATTCCAACGAATTTTCACCCACAGAAAACAATAGAAATTACTAACAGACATAAAACTTTAGCCTGCGTAAATTAAATGGTTCTGCTGCATTAACTTCATAAAACCATAATCCTCTCCCCCATAAACTATTACATGCACTGCAACATATCTGATTTATGGGGTATAGAATCGATGGGAAAAAATTAATGCTTGAAAAACATATTAGAGACATTATTGAACAGATTTTAATTGAGATTTGATTTCAATACCCCTTATCCACATGATTAATGGGTCCTACCCCTTGACTCCAGCAGGCAGAAAAGAGAGTCTTTAATATGACAATTAAGTATCTGTCTTTAGGTTTTATGTAGCTCTCTCCTCAGATCACTTCATCAGTACAGTGTGGCTTTTGTGCAGATTAAATTGAGACTCAATTTTCTCTATTTTCCAGCACTTACTTATGTTTTATGACAAGCACTAAATCAATTTTATGCTATTATTGATTTTTTCTTAAATGGACACAAACCATTTCGCCTTTTGCCCTTCTTTTCTACTTTCCTTCTATTTCCTTTTTTCACTGTATGCTTGATATACAGCCAGCTGAAGAAATTTCAAGCGTTTCCTGAGATTTCTACAGGTTGTGCCAATTCATTCACTTTTTACAACATCAGAATTGACAAAGTTAACCTGGAATTCTATCAAAACTTATGAACTTGAATATTTCTTTAATGCAACAAAGTTTACAGGTCAGGCTTCTTACCCCACCTTATCCTTGGAAAAAAAAAAAAAAAAAAAAAGAAAGACAGTGTTCAAGGTTAGAGCCTCCTCTTTTTCAATTAAAAAACAAACCAAGACAAAACAAACCACAACAGACAATCTTTCTAAGAACTTCTGAAATATTTGAACTGCAGCTTCAGCTATAATTTTTGAAACAGTCTGGAAATCTAATTAATACATCGATGTAGGGAGAACCTATTTCATGGCTTGCAGGGGAAAAGGGCATTATCTGCAAGGTGCAATAACTCCTCTGAGATGTGGCAACAGCTAGTGGTACACTACACAATTAAGAAGCTCTTGATTCTTTTTAAAGCTCTATCGTGTCTGACCTATGGCAAAAATTAACAACTGCCTTGGGCAATAAAAGTTGCACAATTTGTAATCAGATAGCTTACTTTTTTGGCAGAGAATTATACATTAGGAAGGTTCAAAGAGACAAAGGAAAAATGTAATTCAGCTAACAAAATGGGCTACACTTTTGATTTTCTGGCTGTTTAGGGTCATGGAGGAGGTTATGAAGGATTTTCCTCTTTCTTTGTTTGAAGTCCAGCATACCTGAGTTCATGTGATAAAAGTGATCTCTAAAACAAGTACAGTAGCTTCATTTTGCTGAAAAAATAATAAATCCCTTCATTGTGTTGGGTATTTACCTAACAAAATTTTACTTCCAAACCCTCATAATTTTTTAAAAATGTGTTTATAGATTTTTTTTCCTTCAAAATAACACAAGCTTACCTAGTGAATTAAAAAGTGATGCTACCTGAAGGATGTCTGTCATGGCAACTTTGCTCAGCTGATGCTTCCTTCAACTTGAGAGAAAATCTATGCTGCCATGAATGATGGATTTGGGGCCAAATGGTAATTTTTTAGTTCTTCCTAAGTGTAATTCTATCGTCTGTGCCCAGTTGCATTTACAGTTAATATATATATACGTACCATAAGTGTAAGGTGAATGGAGATGTTTTCTTATGGACTTTTAATACCTTTCCTAGAGAAGAAAAAGAAAAAGGTGCAAAAAATGTTAAGAGAAAAAAAAAAAACGCAAAGAAAACAATCCTCAATCTGATTAAAAATTTTAAATCTCACTATATTAGAGATGCTGGGATGAAGTCCTCTACATGTAATGGAAATCAGATGGTGAACCAGTGGGAGAAAGTTTCGAGCTATGCCATTATGCTGTATCTCCCTTAATTTATAGAATGTTGTTCCCTTCATGCAAGAAACATGCCAGTAACAATGTCAACTTCCATGATTAACAGGAGACTTGAGGGTTTTTTCTTTACTTCTTGGCTTTCTCTTTGCATTGAGATATGAAGAGCAGTGCCACAAATCAACTTGCACACTGCCTTTCTACTTCATGTAATAAGAAGGCTTTCCTTGCAAGTGCCAGATGCATGTGGTGCTCTGAATTCAATTCTGCATTCCTGTAGCAAAGAGCAGAGGTGCCCTGAAATATCTGCTTCTAGCTGGAATTCAGAGTCAGATTGCCCATACATCAGTGATCCCTCAGCTGTAGGCTAATACAGAATGAAGATGCACCATTTCAATTCCTTGGAGAAACAGCTGATTTGAGTCTTAGACCAAAGGCTCATTAATTTGCTCCACTTGGTTCTGCTTTGGTTTTGCCATTTTCTGGTTTTACTATCAATGCTGTTAATATTGACATTTTTAGTACTGCTGTTACTATAATACTAATCACCACAGTATGTGTACAGGAGTATCTTACACATACTGCAAACCAACGAAATCCTGTAGTATCTTGTAGTTTCCTTTCATGCACCCAAAAGCTGGTGTGACTTAAGTTTCCTAAACCTTTGCTAATTTTATTAGCATCATTTTCTCCTGTGATTTATTAGTTTCTGCATCAGTCTTATTTGTCCTTTTTTTTTCCTTTTTAGAATTGGCTTTTTAAAAAGTAAATTATACAATTAAAACCTCTTGAACAGCAGAAGCTGTTTTTCCAAACATATACAAATAATTTGAGTGCACTGTTTAAATGTTCCTACTTGCTTGCTCTGGCTTCTCCCATCTATGTCATTTTTATTAACCTGATTAAGTTGTTTTCTGGCCTTGTGTTTTACATGCCTGGGGTATTCAGATGGATAGGGAAGTACCAAAAAGAAACAGGGTACTACAGTACAGTTTGTGGGTTACAGTATCTTCTCACACATATGGTGAGATATTTTTGTCCAAGTGCCTCATATAGCAGACATCAGCAAAAGACAATTGAGACACAGCACCTGTCACTGTGTGAAACAGCAACTGAAAAGAAAAAAAATTATAATCAGGTAAGCCTCCTTCTTAGAATATATGAGTTTGGGACAATGTGAGACCTATATGATTTCCAGACTAAAAAAGAAGAGGTGCTGCAGAATTCCACTTAAATGCTTTCAGAGTGATAAATCCACAATAAAATTCCTGTATACAACAAGAGCAAATAACCCCAATAGGCTGATTTGTTGAAAAAAAAAAAAAATCAACCTTCTCACAAATGCTCTGTATATGAAATGCTAGTGCAGATGAGTACATACTCAATGAAAACTAATTTTTCTTGTATGTAAGCAAATGGTGTTGTGCGCTTTAAGTTGAACGGGATTTTCGCTTTAGTGCTGGAGACGACGGGTTTTGTTAGAAGGCTCCAGAATGCGTAAGGCAGCCCTTGAAGGAGAGCCAGACAATACACGGGCGCTCGCGGATGCTCCCAGCGCGGCGTTATCGGCCGGAGCCTGCCGAGACCCGGAGACCTTTGTGTTTCGCGCAGGCAGCGGAGATTGCCAGCTTTCTGAAATGAGCTGCGGGTCTAATCTAGGATCGCACCCATTCCGATCAATAAACAGCAGCAGCCCTGCGCACCGGCCCCATCCACAGCCGCACAGGGCTCTGGATTTTTCCTGTTCATCCCGGCCTAGAGCGCTGCGCCGGCACGGCCCACAGGAGGCCCGGAGCTCCTGCTGGGTGCCCTCCAGCCTGGCTACCTGTTGGAAGCCAGGGCCGTGCCAGGCTGCCGGGGGAGCCGCGCAGCAATTACAGTTTCCCCTTTATCATGTGCATACAGCAAGTTTGGGCTATCTGGGGCTAAGCGCTGCCCGGGCCGGGCCGGGCCGGGCCGGGGTTGCTGCCTGGCAACGGGCGAGCCCGCAGGGCGCGGCGAGAGGTGCTGCTTCCTCTCCCCTCAAGGAGCCCGGAGGGATCCGTTTGGAAACGGGCTGTTGTTTCTCCAACTCCCGTTAAATCTGCACGGGTATGGAAGCGAAGTCCCCGCAGAAGAGACGGTATCAATATGAGAGGAAGGTAAAAAAAAAAAAAAAAAAAAAAAAAAAAATCAGAGGAAGGATTTAACGAGGTTCATAATGTCCCCCAGGGGAAAGGGCGCTGTGCCCGGGAGTCCCTGCGGCACCGCCCTCCGCAGCCCGGCTCCCTTTGCCTCGCCGTCCCTCTGCAGCGCCTACAGTAAAACACCTTAATTCAGCTCCGGGAGGGAGGAGGGAGGGGAAGGGACCACCTTCAGAGTGCAGCTGGAACTGGAAGCTGTCTGCCTCAGCCGTTAGAAATATGTGGAGAAATTACCTATCATTCCCTGTAGAGACATCCAGCAACCATCCCAACCCAGCTTTTCAGTTCGGTGATAATATGCTCCTATCAGTTTTAATAGCCCCATGCTGGATTCAGGAGGTATTATGGATTGTACAGCAAGCATATTGTCATTAAATTAAATTTTCAGAACATTCCCCAGCTCATCACAAATACCACAGAGAGTAATCATAATCGGTTCTCAACACATGTGTAATTGCCTTCAGCTGGCGTTTTTTACAGTTGACATTGTTCAGCAGTGATAAGGTGATTGGTGATTTGAATACACAGCTTGTTTCATAGCTGCCGTAATTGAAATATGGTATGTGTGAATGGAAGATTACATTAAGACCTAGGATAATCACCTGACATGAGAGTAATTGAGTCTACAATCTGCCACTGAGTCTCTCAGGGAGGGCTGAAATGAAAAGAAGCCATTAGTAGATTATGCCACTGCTGGCTCGGCTCGGCGCTGCTCGGCTCGGCGCAGCCCTGGAGCGCCGGGATGGCATTCCTGGGCGCCGGCATGGGCATCGCCGGCCGCGCCGGCAATAACACTCAGCTCTTCCCGGGGGCGGACGGGGCAGGGAGGGAGCCTGGCTCCAGGAGAAACGCTTCCGGCTAACTTGGGAAATACCGCTTCTTTATCGTCCCGGAGGCGGAAACAGGGGTCCGATCCCTCCATCCCGTCCCTTCGGGAAAGGCTCTGTGTGTCTATGGAAAAAATAGAGCATGAGTTCATCTTGATGGGTTCAAGCGTAAATGGTCAAACTCCAACTATTTTTTAGCTGCTTATAAGGGGACCAAGTGTGTGGAATCTGAAGGTGCAATGAAAAGAGTGCCCTTATTTTTTGGTAGTTTTCAGGATGTGGGCTGCAAGAGATACTTTCTTTAAAAATCAAATTTAGAAGTACACTGAGGTTAATTGTACGATGGGTAACCAAGAGGAACAGTTGTAGCTAACCTTTAAATATAAATGTAATAGGGTGCAAATGTGAAACAAATATTTACTCCAGGTGTCCAGACTTAATGGACAAAAGCATAATTGCTTTTTAAGGAGAATATTTTATTTGTTAGTCACTGAGGATTTTTTTTGTGATGGAATAGTCTCCCCTTCTTTCCTTATTTCTTCTTTTGGAAGGTGGTATGTTTTGTTGGATTTTTTTCTTTTTTTTTTTCCTTTTTTTCCCCCCAAATCTACTGTACATACAGATCACAAACCCTGAACAAAGAAGAATTACAAACCCAGCTGAGATAAACATGTCAGAATTACTGTTAAGAGGCTGATGCCCAGAGTGTTTAATGGTTTGAAAAGATGATCAAGCATTTATGCAGCTACCCCTTCAAAAATTATCATTGAGCCAATGATAATCCAGTTATAATAATGAGCACTGAGTCAATTAAGCTTAGCATGCAGAGAAACTACTTTTTATTATTAAATAACTCATTCTCTTCTATCTTTAAAAAAATAAAATTGGAATTGTGAAACCAGATATTTTACTAAAAAGCCATAACATTCAGGTTAGAAGCCTATATAAAAAGCTACCTCCAGCATAGCAGGACTAACTTGTAGGGTATAATTCCACCAGGATCTGAGATTCTCCTTTGTGATTTGTGAATCCCTGTTCTCTCATAGTTTTACAGTGTGTGGTAATTTTCAGAATCCAAAATCCAGCTGTACTATCTTGGAAATTGCTATAGGACACAGAGCTCAGCTCACTGTTTTCCGCACACGACTGATAGCCAGTTAACAGTTGCCTCGCCAATTTCAGGTTTTTTCCTTACAACCTCTTCAAAATAGGTTTTGTATCTAGCAGAAGTATCTTGCACATTTTTCTCTACTATTCCTGAAGTCTGAACTCTCTCAAGCACTTTTTAGAACAAACCTAAAAATGCAATGGTAAAAGAATAGTGGTTGGGAATGTTTCTATTTGGATTCCACTTGTAATAACATTAGGCAGAAGGAAATTTTTAGACAATTAAGGTCTATATAATCCAATGCAGTATCACTAAAAACAGAAGGATACAAGACTGGATATAGCTGCAATAGTGATGTACAAATGAGCAAATTGCTAGATAGTGCAGTATCTTCCTTGTCACACCATACACAGCATGCACCCAAGGTTGCTGCTTTGAAGGCTACAGCTGCCACACCTTGGCAGAGTCAAAGACTCTCTGATTTGCAAAAAAAAGTGAGTACCAGATTAGAGATTGAATCCCAAGCTCTTTCTGTAGGCTTGCCATTGAAAAGTCACCAGCTATAGGGAAAACATTAAATAAGTTGATTTTATCTGGAAGATAAAATAGAAGTGATAGCTATAAACATGGAATGGTTAATATATTTTTAATCACTTAAAAAAACCCCCAAACTATTTAAGGTTTTAAGGAACCATGGCCACTTGAGATACCTGACCACGACCAGAAATTATTTAGAAGTTTTATTCTCATTTATCCAAAAATGCTTTATCTTTGAAAATCTGTTTATCTTGATTTAAACAATGATGGTGGTCTTTGGGTAAATCCAAGATCACTGGATTTACCCAAAGATCAGAATATGATGAATAATTCTCTAAGCAATCAACTCTAAGGAGTGCTTAAAAGGGACCACTTAGTTATGCTGTGAGTAACCTGCGTGGTTCCTTTTGGACATAAAATTCTTCCTAGGCTTTGTAATATTTGGCAGATATTTTTTTTTCCATCTCAAGAGATGCACAGCATTCAAGAGTATGATGAACTGTAATTTAATAAGGTTCTGAAACTTAGTCCCATTGAAGAGCATAAACCATCCTGAGTACAAGAGAACTTAAAAAACTTCCAGAGAGTTTGCATGAGGGTCTGTTATGGGGGTTAAAGACCTGTAGTTGTACAATGAAAATCTTTTGGAGAAGGTTGAGGGATAGAGAAAAGAGGATCTTCATTCATTTCAGTGTTACAGGTTAAAAAAAATCCTCCTTGAAAAGAGTATCTGAAGATAATTCTGACCAACACAGCCTGAAAGGACCCTTTTATCTCATTCCTGCCTCCAGAGGAACTGCAAATTATTGTTTCCAGTAGCCTCCCAGTAGCTGATTATTTCACCTGACTATTTCTTTGGGGGTCAAAGAACCGGCCTCTACTTTTTATCTAATATCTCTTATGGTATGGACAATTCAGATGTTCTCATTTCTCCTTTTTGAGAAATGTGTCTACTTTATTGCACTTGTCAGGCAACTCTTTGGTGTAATGTTGCCAATGGACTTGTCTACTAAGCTCATTAAGAAAAGTTATCCCAATCACAAGATTATCCCTACGCAGTTATACACCTGTCCATATTACATGTATTTTAAAAACTGTGGTTTCAACCCAGAGAAAAAGTCCATCTTGCCTTGAGCTATACTAAACTTTTCTCTGTTAAAAGTTTGTCTAACATATATTGAAAAATTTAAGACAAGTCCCTGCAACTTTGCAAGTAGGGCAGACAGTCACGACTTTGGTTTGTTTGACTATAAATTGCTGAAACAATGCAACTTAAAAACAATACAGTACTACTGTATGACACTGTCAATATCATTTATAGCACAATTTTACACAAAGGCAGGAGTATCATAAAAAAAGAAGTAAGTCCTATCAGGTGCCCTAAAATACCTTATGTCATAAATAAGTCAGATTTCTTAGAGGAAAGCAATAAAGTTCCAGCAGATTCGATTTTTCCCACTAAATAATCACCCTGACCTTTTTCACTAACTTCACAATAACAGTTCTTGAAGAAGCAAGCAAACACAATGAGAGATTTGTATGGCACACCCATGTCTAAAGCATGAAGAGAATGTAGAAGAGCATTGATGGTACTAGTACACAAAAGAATGTGGAATATAAAGCAAAAAAGGATACTAATCAAAATCAGTGGGCTGAATATTTATAAAAGAAAATATTGATAATATACTGGATGCAAGAGAAATTACACAAAACTATTTAGAGATTTTAAAAGTCTCTGGCAAGAGAAAAATACCAGGAACATATTCAACCCCCACCCCAAACTGTTTCATTAACTTAGGAAATAGTTTCAGTCACAGTTGTTTAGTAAAAGTTGATAAATTAATTGGTAAAATAACACCATCATAAATTTGGCACCAGAATATATTTTACTAAGCTATTTAATTCAGAATTCCTAATTCCTAGGAGTTTTTTTGCTTGTTTTAACATTAGAAGTAATAACTTCTATTGGAAATATTTTTCATTATTATTACCAGATAAATAATCTTGTCTTTCTGTTGTTAGATTTTCTCAAGATAATTCATACATTACACAAGAAAAACATTACTAGAGGTTCTTAAAATTATTTTATATCAGAGGATGAAGAATTGGATTTTTTAAAAAGGTACAACTTAAGTCTTGTTCTGTCACTTTTAAAATCTAAAAGGAAAAATAGTCATTTTACAAAGAAGAGAAGAGATCACAGACAAAAAGTTTTATCACCTGAGCAAGGTACAAAACAAATAAGAGGATAATTGATGAAAAGAAATAAGCCTGTAAGTGTTGGTGCCAGAAGGAACTGAAAGTGGTCTTCACTCACTGAAACAAAATCAAAGTATTCAAATTAGAAGAAAAAGTGGCACAAAGGCTCCAAGATCAGTACCATAGTACTTTCTGTAAACAAATTTGTTGCTGATACTCTCCAGCTGCCCAAAACAATGAACATGCCAAGTGCTGTGCAAGCACAGAGGACTTCAACAATACAGGGGTGTATTACATTTTACAGACACACTTTATAATTAGGGTTAATCATTATAATTTTTCCTTCTTCCTACTATCAAATTACATTCACATAAGCAAAGATTCCTAAGAATATAACTCTCTGCCTTTAAATAAATATGTATAGAAAACTACAGTCTATTGAATGTTGTATAGTAAAGCATCAGCTGAACAGGCATCCTCAGGTTTCAAAATGTGTTTTTGTACAGAGAAGTTGTGTGTAGCTTATTTGTGCAAATATGAAAGTACCTGTGTAATAAAACTAAAACCCCAGTACCTTCTTTGTGTAGCTAATACTCAAGATTTGTTGTTTTGATATGAGTCTTTGTATATGAGCACATGCTATGGGCTCCACAGTTCCATAGTTATATGTTTATTGGTTTTTTTTTCATTCAACTCCATGCACAATCAGTAAAGCTCTTTAGTATGAGTTCTCAAATAGTGTCCTCTGTTACTTCTTCATAGTATCAATAGCATTTATAACTTTATAATTATTACAGCAAATATAATTAAAGGCTATTTCTAAATATGGATTCTTACTGGTCCTTACTAGAATGCACTAGCTTTCCAGATGAAGACAGCTGCAATTATATTCTGAAGTTTTTGACTTTCAAAACCAGGAAATTTCACTTCCTTTATTGTCAGGAAAATCTTAGCAAAGTATATTAAAAAATCTTAGGAAAAAATAACTGAAGAATTAATCAATGGATGGGGTGCCAGTTTTAGTGCACTGGGGTATATAAATATGTAAATAATGATAATTCTTCATTCATCTAGTGTCAGATTTAAAAAACAACATCTTTCATACTCACAGTGACTCTAAAAAGCAGGGTTTAGGCTGTCTCCTGTGTACATGGGAACCTGTTGCTGGTTCAGGTCTCCAACAAAGACCCAATCCTGTTTGTTTAGTTCTAGCAGACACTTAGCAGTTGCCCACCCTAGAATAAGTTGTCATTACTCTGCCACCAGATTAGCTTTAGAGTTCCCCATTAAGAAAATGTACTTATTCTTACTCAGTGTTAGTGCCAACCCTGAAATAAGAAGCACAGTACAATTCCAAAATGCCCCAAAGTTACTGTCTGGAGACAAGGCTGTTGATGACTTATCCTAGATCAATCATCATTGAAGGTCGCCTGTCCTATTTGGCAATATTTGTTCAGTAACTAATAAAGCTCAGCCTGCAGTTATTTATATTAGGTTATCATCTCTCCAGGGTGAAGCTTAATCCATTTTAAAATGTTTTTCCCAACAAGACAACATGAGTTTCTCTGTCTGAAAATGAATTAAGTGCATGGTTTCTAAATATGGGATCTGACATTGTTCTTGTTACAAAAAGCAATTTATTCCCCAAAAGGCTTACACTTCAAAGGTTATATAAAAATGTTCAAATATCAGTGCTATCCATTTTTCAATTACTGGGCTTCCTAACACCACTAGCTTTTAGACAGATAAGCAGTGGTATCAGTTTTCTTATTCAACATCTCCAAGGTTTCCAATTCAGCATCCCAGAGAAAGCAAATTTATTGTAATACATTTAGCTCCTTTTGAAGCGGGAGTATCCAGATTGTTTCCCACAAGACTATATGGTATATCAAATAGTATCTTAAAGAGATGTTTATGAAGGACTAGATACTAATGATTGTGATTATTGCTGTAGATTAGAAAGCTTGACTATGGCCAGACTTTCTTATCAACTTAAAATTTTTAATAATAGAGAGAAAATAGATTTCATCTACCAATGAAAATTGGAATACACTTGTGAAATATGACTGTTCCAAGGTGATTCTGTCTTCAAACATCATTATAAAATTCAAACAAAAAACAATGAGAATAACAGACAAAACTTTATCATAACATTCTGTGTGTTCATAGCTTCTGTAACAATTAGCAATATCAAATTGGAGGAAGATAACAATAACAATAATAATGGCTTTTAATTTTAAATAAAATGTTCTCTCTTACAAAGATATCATTCAAATATTAAGTATATTAAGTAGTATGTTCAAGTAGTAAGTACATTAAAATAGTTTTTCTTTACAAATTTATAAAATTCCTTTTGCTATAATTTCTGACCATACATTATGGACAATACAGCCAAGCTTTGATATATTTTTATTGGCAAACTGTCATGGGAAATCTTTCAGAGTTATGGATCAGCACTGAGTCATAGCAACAGGTTTAGGACTTGCTTCTGCCAGGAATTTCTTGGAGGAGGAAAAAAAAATGTTGATAAATTCTAAACCTGAGTGGGAAGCTTGGTATGACAGAGCAATTAGTAAATCTGCCAGAAATACTCATCTGATGCTGATTGGAGAAACTCATTGTTTTCAATCTCAGATGAAGGCTTCAGTAAGAAGTGATATGTGTTGATCTGAATTTACTTCCAAATTATGTATTTTTAATTGTTATTTTGATAAAGCAATATTTCATTTTTCATTGGGTCAGACTGATATTTTTAAGGCACTGGGAAAAAAATAAATAAAAAAAGGAAAAAGAAACCACTACAGAGAAATTGTTCAAAACCTGAAATGCTGTAATATTAGTAATGTAAACATAATAAATTAACAGTCATAGCTGGTACACAGCAGGAATATGCAAGGGCATTCTTTGATCAGAAAAGGTACAAATACTGCACATCAAAAACTTCATGGCCTGTGCTGCAAAAAAAAAAAGAGAAAGAATTAATGGAGTAGATAAGATAATTACATGTCACAGGTAAAAATATTGGAGAAAGGTTTAAAGGAGAAACATATTCTTCTAGGTTCTTTATTATGTTGTCCTTTGGCTGGAGGAGACCTTCACAATGCAAGTTCTGAAATTCTTACTGTCAAAAAGTGCATGAGTTTAGGAAATTTTAAGGTACAGTGAATTAAACTATGGATTTTAAAAGAAATTAGAACAGAATAAAATAAAGCATTGATTCATGAGAGACAAATTTTCCCAAGCTTTTTGGTAATACAAGTTGTATTTTACAAATATGAATCTCGTAAATCTTCGTAGATGTCAAAAGACAGAACAAAAAGAAAAAAGAAGAACTATATGAAGAAATTACAGTAGAGCTGGAGAAGGCAGAAAATGCCAGACATGGGAAATAGCAAAGGATCTGGTTACAGGAAGGCCTACTAGGAGTTGTTCTAAATGGACAACTGTGAAAAGAAGGGATTCCATGGCACCAACAAGGATTGATCTTGGAATTGAAAGCAGAGAGCAAAATGCTGTGAGAAACTGTAACTCTCAAAGAGGGCAGGAATTGAATATTAACAATCCGGTAATTTTCAGAAACACAGAATTAAACTTAATTTTCCAGGTGTTCTTGATATAGCTTTATCATAATGTGGTTGCAAAAAAGAGAAGTATGATTTTAAATCCGTGTGGAGGCTAATCCATTTGAGTTGAAGAATTGGTAACATCATGCAACGAAGCTGGGACACAACCTCATCTGGAGTAACATTTAAACCAGTAATAGTTCATGCTCAGGACAAAGAATTGAAAGTGGAAAAGTAGAGGTAATTCATTGTCATGAAAAGTAAAATCTATGAAAACTTAAAAGATATTCCACCTAGTAATAAGGAGGTTGAAAAGATACATCCATCTATAAATGTTTTGTGTCAATCAACAAAAAAAGGAAAGAGTTATCAAAGCAAAATTACAATTAAGAAAATGTTAAGGATATAGAATGCCTACAAGTTCATACACTCCAGAAATAAGAAAGGAGATTCTAGCCATAAGACAAATAATATTATTTTCATCTAAGGCAATGAGATAGAGAAATCAAACAGATTTTGAGAGAGAGCTATTAAATTTGCTAAGTAATAGAGTTTATAGGCAAGGTGAATGACCTAGACCCTAAATTTCTGGTGAGAAAAGAAAACATGGACAAAACAGAAACTAAGCTGAACTTAGTAGGCTATTTATATTATAAGATGTACTTCCAAAGATGTCATGCCAGAGATCAATAAGAGGTTTTTTACTTTTTTCTAACATTTAGAATAGTGATAATTGATCCCCTCTCCTATTTTCCTATTCAACTCTTTCAAACTACCGTTTCCTGTGAATCTAAATCCAGCTTTTCTATAGAATAGATTTTATAAGAGTATTTGAGATTATTGAGATTGGGTGACTAAACCTTCGTTGCTTCGTGTAGCTCCATCAAAATATTTCCAAGACAAAATTCAGCTGAGGGAAGAACAATATCTGCTTAGCCTGAATAAATGAATTCCAGTTGCAGAACACTCTTATTTCTTTATTTGGTATTCAGCTTTACCAGCTTCACTGCAATGTGAAACAGAAATACTGAGCTATGAAGGATTTCTCTTTTTCTTAAAGTGAAGCAACTGAGTTAGCACGTGGTTTAAGTGCCTGCTTGAAAGTCCTAAATTTGCCAAGAGTTCCCTCCTTTAAAAAATTGCAGAATTACTAGGATATTTGTAACTGCTAACTTCATATTAGGTAAGGGTGTAATTACTGTGTAACATGTATGCAGAGGTTATAGAACAAGGCTTTGAATTGCTTACATTTTGTTCCTGTGGGCTAAACAAAATTCTCAGCTGGTACTTTGGGGCTTATCTTAATTAATATCTTATATCCAGGTCTCACCTTAAAATCTATCCTACTGCAACTGATTCAGTCATTTACTTGCAGCATTTTGTTACTATAGCATCCAAAGCACTGCTACTGCTATGGTATGGGATCAAGTAGTCAACATGCATCATCCCAATATTATTATTTACATAACATTAATATTTGATGTTCATATTCATGTATATTTCTTTATCATTGTATTTATGGAACATAGATGTGAGTATTGCATCATCTATTCCATGAAATTCTTTGAATTAGGCATCTTTGTTCTACGAGTAACGGTTAGTAAGATGAATACACTAGCTTAAATTAGTTATTTTCTTTCCTTCATTGATAATTAGCACTTGAGGGAATGAGTATGAGTTACCTATTAACTCCAATTGCTATGTTTAGCAGTGCATCCAGAAAAATACATTACCAGTCACAGTAAAATCCTGCTTCTTTTCTCGTATTTATTTTCAGAACTCATCAGAAAAGGGAAGATTACAGCTGTGGCAGACCCTCACACTGCACTTTGTTCAAAGCAATGGTTTTTTATGTTGTATATTTGGCATATGAATACTTGCATTACTGTTCAACAGTGTTAATTTCTTCTGTCTATAAAAAGTGCAAGTGAAGTATTTACTATGATGATTTCAGACTACCACTGTACAATCTGTATTTATATAAATTATTTCATCAAATGAAGTCCAATTTTACCACAATCAGGGATATAGGGTTAGCTCTATGGACTTTGGTAAAATCAGGACATAATTTGACCATGTTATTTAAAATTAAAGGAATTTCACCTTAGTACACAGCCTTTCAAGATCATCACTTCTTCTACATCAGATGATGAAACAGCAAACATTTATTTTCATGTGGTTCAGAAACTCTTATTCTGTTAGTGACTCCTATTGTTTATATGTATTTATGTAAATTACTGTGTTTGTATCTTACAGAGAACAAGTTCTTATTGTTCAGTTGATAAGTTATATTGAAATATGAAGTTTGTCATTCTGTAAATTGTTAGAAACAATGAATAGTTAATAACATGAATTGACACACAATGGTACCATAATGAATAGTGTGCAGAATATGTGGCCAAATAAAGTAACTATCTGCTCATAATTAAACTAGATACTCTTGCATCCTTTTCCCCTCAAGATACCTGACATCTCTAGTAGCTATAACTACAGGATACAGACATCAAAGTACAAGGAGAAGTACTTAAGTAAAAAGATATGCTCTGGTCGGGACTGAGACAGGAGAGTAGACACCTAGATTTTCAAAGCCAAGTGGTAAAAGATCCGAATGGAGACTTGATCGTAACTGTTTCACTCTGGCAGAAGCCTAGACATTAATTCCAGCTTCCATTTGTGTGGAAGAGAACTTCCTCTCCTTGTGATAGACTTCTGATACTGTATTTTATCTGCGTATAGCATCACAAGTGTTACTGACCTTCATATAATAACCAAAGCCTCTCTAATGACTGCTGCCATGGAAAGTACTTGTGCATTATGAAATTTAAATCAATCTCCTAGACATTTTTAAGTGCATTGGAGAGCATCCTTAGAATTCAGAACTGGTTTTTCCAAGAGGTTGACTGGAAAAGAAACGGGATGCAGTTGAAGACGGGGACAAGGGAAAGAATACATTTTGGGATAATCTGCAGCAGAAATAGCAGAATGGAGGAGGACTGGTTATTAGTGGCTCTGGAAAAGAGTCTAACTATCTGACTCATCAATGTCATGCAGTTCCAGAAAAAGAAGTATAATACTGGCTTCTAAAAAGTATGATGTGGAATAGTCCCTTCATCCTTCTCAGAACTGGAAAAAAACAGCTGTGGTACATATAGTATGTAGTTTTGAGTAATGCCCAGAAGACATTCACATACTAAAAGAACTCAGACTAGACAAACTAGTTTGCAACAAGATTGTCTCAGTTTCCAGGAAGTTTGTGGTTTTTTGATCTCAAGGCAAAAAGAGTAGAGGAAAAACTGTCAGCAATCTTTGTGTACATAAGAAACTGCATACATGGATAGAAAGGAAAAAACGTATATAAAAGTCAGTGCTGTGAAATTTAGTACAAAATGTTTATCTTGATCTCTTAAGGATATCTTTGATAAATTCTCATGAGATGACAGAGTGTGGAATGCTGCAGGCCCATATTATTTTTCCTCATGAGATGGTGGACATTTGCTCTATTTTCTATCATGTGTTTTAAAATACAATTAGTTAAAAAGAAGGAAATTACTCCTGTTCAGTTTTGGTAAAAAAATCATAGAATATGCTGAGTTGAAAGGGACCCATTAGGATTATCAAATCCAGCTCTTGGCTCTGCATATGACATCCCAAACAGCCACTCCCTGTGCCTGAGAGCACAAATGCTCCTTGAACTCTGTCAGGCTTGGTGCTGTGACCACTTCCCTGGGGAGCCTGTTACGGTGCCCAAGCACCCTCTCTGTGAAAAAAAAACATTCCTTATATCCCACCTAAACCTCCCCTGACCCAGCTTCATGCCATTCTTTCAGGTCCTGTCACTGGTCACCATGGAAAAGATATCAGTGCCTGTCCCTCCTCTTCCCCTCACAAGGAAACTGTGGACTGCAATGGGGTCTCCCCTCAGTCTCCTCCAGGCTGAACAGACCAAGTGTTCCCAGTTTCTCCTCCTACCGCTTCACCTCAAGGCTCTTCACCATCTTTGATGCTCTCCTTTGGATATTGTCTAATAGTTTAAAGCCTTTTTACTGTTTTGCCACCAAAAACTGGCCCCAAAACTTGAGATGAGGTTTCCCCAGTGCAGAGCAGAGAGGGACAATCAGGGCCTGCTTTGGTGTTTTGGTTTTCTGCCTACCAGGAAAAGAACAATAGCTAGGAAATTAAGAAGGAGAAAAATACTGACTAGAGTGAAAGTGTGCCAAGTTGCCTTCTTCTTCCCAGAATTTACTACTTGTTCCTTTTTCATCACCCTGCCTTTTTTGAATTCCACTGTGAATTTGTCTCTTTAATAATAATTCTCAACACTTACTTGCTTAAAAACGCTTTGAAGTATCCATTAGCAGAGATGAAGGTATTATAAAGGGATTTTAACTTGCAGTTGTGGTATCTTCTCATTTCTCCATATCCTGTCATATCTCCATTATGACATGGAGTCTTGGAGTAGCCAAGCCACTTGGTGTCATTGACTAGGATTAGCCTGGAAAAAATACTGATTTGAAATGAGGAGTTTCATGGCTTCTTGGTCAGAATTTGGCCAATTTTTTCAGCATTAAAGCTTTTACTAGTCAAGTTACTAGCCATTTCAGAAATCTATAGTTACTGTTATTGTATTTATCCTTCCCTCTCCTGTTTACCCTTCACACATACAGTCTATTTAGTGTCATAATTCAGAGTACTCACCATGTGTAGGGAACTCTAAAGTTATTAATTCCTGTCTGGAAAGAAGTTTGGTTTCATTCTTAGATGTCTAATTCAGGGCTACTGATACCACAAGGCAAGAAAACCCACACAGTTTTTGTAGGTACATTCCCAAGACAATAAAAAAAAATCTTCTGTCATTCTCATATCTCCATGTAGATACATGGACACACTCTTGAATTATAAAATTCAAATAATAAGTGCAAAGACAATAATGCTCTTCACTGAATTATGAATATATAAAATAATGAAACTTTTCTACACATATAGCCCAAACCTTTCCATTATTAAAAAAAAAAAACACCATTTTCCATCACAATGAATGCAGCACTACAAAATAATAATTAATAATGTGTTGCTGGTTGCTAACTGGATAATGCACAGCTTTTAATTAGCTCAGAAATAAGCTCTCTTGTACTATGAAATGCACAGATGTGTTAACCTGAGCTGGAGGTTCTTCAGCAGACATACTGAAGAAGCATTACATAGTGCAGTAAGTTGGATATTTGTATTGAGAATGAAATTCAGTATTATATTGTAAAACCAATGTAGTTTAATTTGATTTGATTATTTTCTATAGGAAGGTAGTGACATATGTAATATCAAAGTGAAATCTTTCTATTCCTCATTTAATTAATAATCTCTTCTGGGATCTGTAACGAAGATATTTAACCCACACATAGACAATGTGCCTGAGACACTGGGCTTGGTGTGGAGCTTTGCTTGCTTGTTTGTTTGTTTTTCATTGAAAATTGAATTGTTTATATCACATTGCCATTAAAGGCAATTTAAGTTGCCCAAGTGTACCTGATGGATTTGCGCATCTGGAAAAAAAGACCTGGTTTGGCATGTGGAAGCTTTACTGTTTGTGAGGATATGAAAATGTGGAAATTCAGACTGAAGTAATATTCTGACAACATAGTTGTAAACTGAGCGCATATGAGAAGGTTTGAGTGGCTGCAAGCAACTTTGGTCACTCTTCTGGGCATAACTGAAATCACTGTATTAGG
Source organism: Setophaga petechia (assembly GCA_024362935.1). Lineage (NCBI taxonomy): Eukaryota > Metazoa > Chordata > Aves > Passeriformes > Parulidae > Setophaga > Setophaga petechia. The sequence continues at coordinate 830,155 of JANCRA010000154.1, forward strand.
CTTGCTATCATTTGAGCCAGTCAGATTCCTCTGCACCACTCAAAGTCTTATAGATGTTAGAGATCCAACTCCGGAATCCACTAAGATATTTGAGATTATTGACACATTCTTTTCAAGTCTGAGGCAAGCATTTCTGCTGTACTTGAAATTAAATTAGTAGGCTGGCAACAATCCAGAAGCCAGCACTGCACCAGAAAAGCTGTGCCACCTTCCATTTTGAACTGGTAAGGAAAGAAAAGGCCAAAC
>JANCRA010000155.1:0-199143 GCA_024362935.1 Setophaga petechia
TTCCCTTCCCCTTTTCCCTTCCCTTTTTCCTTTTCCCTTCCCTTCCCCTTCCCTCCTTTTTCCTTTTTTTCCCCCTTTTTCCTTTCCTTTCCTTTCCCATCCCTGCTCCTCCTTTCCCTACCCCACCAAAAATGCTCCCCAGGATCACTGGATCCGTGCCAGCTGTGCCCTCTCTGCATGCCAGGCACATCCCTGCCTCTGGAACATCGGGAATTTGGGATCTGGGCCCAGAACATTGGGATTCAGCTCCTCCTCCTGGGATGGTTTGGGTTGGTTTGAGGTGGAACCAGGCGCTGGCAAAGAGGGAAAGCAGATCCAGGGGGAAAAACATTCCCAGAGCTGCGAGGAAGCTCTGCTGGCATCGCCCACACCAGATAACAGGAGATCAGGGCATGGATGGAGCTCCCAGGGGGAGATTCTGGGATGGGTGAGCAGAGGGCAGTGCCAGGGGCACACCTGGAGTGCCAGGGGCACACCTGGAATGCCAGGGGCACATCTGCTGTGCCAGGGGCACACCTGCAGTGCCAGGAGCACACTTGGAATGCCAGGGACACACCTGGAGCACCAGGGACACACCTGGAGTGCCAGGGGCACACCTGCTGTGCCAGGGACACGCCTGGAGCACTAGGGGCACACCTGGAGTGTCAGGAGCACACCTGGAGCACCAGGGGCACACCTGCAATGCCAGGGACACACCTCGAGTGCCAGGGACACACCTGGAGTGCCAAGGGCACACCTCGAGTGCCAGAGGCACACCTGCAATGCCAGGGACGCACCTGCAGTGCCAGGGGCACATCTGCTGTGCCAAGGACACGCCTGGAGCACCAGGGACACACCTGCAGTGCCAGGGACATACCTGCGGTGCCAGAGGCACACCTTGAGTGCCAGGGACACCCCTGCAGTGCCAGGGGCACACCTGCAGTGCCAGGAGCACACTTGGAATGCCAGGGACACACCTGGAGCACCAGGGACACACCTGGAGTGCCAGGGGCACACCTGCTGTGCCAGGGACACGCCTGGAGCACTAGGGGCACACCTGGAGTGTCAGGGACACACCTGGAGCACCAGGGGCACACCTGCAATGCCAGGGACACACCTGGGGTGCCAGGGGCACACCTGGAGTGCCAGGGGCACACCTCGAGTGCCAGAGGCACACCTGGAATGCCAGGGACACACCTGCAATGCCAGGGGAACACCTGGAGTGCCAGAGACACACCTGCAATGCCAGGGGAACACCTGTGGTGCCAGGGGCACACCTCAAGTGCCAGGGGCACACTGGAGCACCAGGGGCACACCTGCGGTGCCAGGGACACACCTGGAGCACCAGGGGCACACCTGCAGTGCCAGGGGGCACACCTGCAATGCCAGGAACGCACCTGGAGTGCCAGAGACACACCTGCAATGCCAGGGGAACACCTGTGGTGCCAGGGGAACACCTGGAGTACCAGGGACATACCTGGAGTGTCAGGGACACACCTGGAGCACCAGGGGCACACCTGCGGTGCCAGGGGCACACCTGGAGTGTCAGGGGCACACCTGGAGCACCAGGGGCACACCTGCAGTGCCAGGGGCACACCTGGAGCACCAGGGCCACGCTGGTGAGGACACCCTGGCACAGAATGCCCACAGAATCCGTGGCCGCTCCATCCCTGGCAGTGTCCAGGGGACACTCGGAGCCCCCTGGCACAGTGGAATTTGTCCCTCCCGTCCCCAAATCCCCAAATGCCCAAATGCCCAAATCCCCAAATCCTCCCCATCCCAGACATTCCGTGATTCCAGGGGCGGGGGGGACATGGCTTGGGGACAGTGCCAGCCCCGCGCCCCTCGCTCTCGGCCGCATTCCCGGCTTTTTTTCCCGGGAATCTTTTGTCCAGAAGGTGGTGCCAGAACCGTTCGGGACGCGCCGAGGCCACCGCCCCCTCTGAGGCTGTCCCCAACGTGTCACCTCCCCCTCTGAGGCTGTCCCCAACGTGTCACCTCCCCCTTTGAGGTTGCCCCCAAGGTGTCACCTCCCCCTCTGAGGCTGTCCCCAAAGTGTCACCTCCCCCTCTGAGGCTGTCCCCAAAGTGTCACCGCCCCCTCTGAGGCTGTCCCCAAGGTGCCACCGCCCCCTCTGAGGTTGTCCCCAAGGTGCCACCGCCCCCTCTGAGGCTGTCCCCAAAGTGTCACCGCCCCCTTTGAGGTTTGTCCCCAAGGTGTCACCGCCCCTCTGAGGTTGCCCCCAAGGTGCCACCTCCCCCTCTGAGGCTGTCCCCAAGGTGTCACCTCCCCCTTTGAGGTTTGTCCCCAAGGTGTCACCACCCCCTCTGAGGTTGCCCCCAAGGTGCCACCTCCTCCTCTGAGGCTGTCCCCAAAGTGTCACCTCCCCCTTTGAGGCTGTCCCCAAGGTGCCACCTCCCCCTCTCAGGCTGTCCCCAAGGTGCCACCTCCCCCTTTGAGGTTTGTCCCCAAGGTGCCACCTCCCCCTCTGAGGCTGTCCCCAAGGTGTCACCTCCTCCTCTGAGGCTGTCCCCAAGGTGCCACCGCCCCCTCTGAGGCTGTCCCCGAGGTGCCACCGCCCCCCTCTGAGGCTGTCCCCAAAGTGCCACCTCCCCCTCTGAGGCTGTCCCCGAGGTGCCACCGCCCCCTCTGAGGCTGTCCCCAAGGTGCCACCTCCCCCTCCATCCCCTGGATGAGTTTTGGGACGGGAAAATCCAGGGCGGGAGCCACAACCGCCCCTCAGCGCGGGGCAGCGCCCGGTTCTGTGACATTCCTGGTGCGTGAGCCACAGCAGCCAGCAGGAAACGTCCCCAGCCGGGCTCGGTGCCACCGGCAGGGTCACCGCGGGCTGGGTGTCCTCCCTGCCGGGGTGACAGCGCTGTCACCTCCCCGCACATCCCTTGTGCAGCCGCTGCCCTCCCTTTGTTCCCCGGTCCCAGCGCGGTTTGCAGGCTGGGGATGGTGGGGAGGAGGTGGCAGATGGTGGCTGCTCCTTGGGGACATCGGTGCTGGGAGGGAAGGGAAAGGAAAAGAAAAAGGAAAGGAAAAGGGGAAGGAAAAGGAAAAGGAAAAGGAAAAGGAAAAGGAAAAGGGGAAGGGAGACCCCGAGTGCCCTCCCTGGGTGCTGAGCGCTGCAGTTCCCGGGGAGAACAGAAAATGGGATTTCCAAGGGCTGCAGCAGGAGGAGAGGTGGAAAAAAGGTAGGAAAAATGAGGGAGGGAAGGAGGGAAGGGAAGAGAAAAAGAGAAAAAAGGAAAAAGGGGAAACAAGGGAAGGAGAAGGTGGGAAAAGGGGAAAAAAGAGAAAAGCAGAAAAGAAAAAGGGAAGGGAAAAGGGGAAAGGGGAAAAGGGGAAGGAGGGAAGGGAAGGGAAGGGAAGGGAAGGGAAGGGAAGGGAAGGGAAGGGAAGGGAAGGGAAGGGAAGGGAAGGGAAGGGAAGGGAAGGGAAGGGAAGGGAGGAAAGGAAAGGAAAGGAAAGGAAAGGAAAGGAAAGGAAAGGAAAGGAAAGGAAAGGAAAGGAAAGGAAAGGAAAGGAAAGGAAAGGAAAGGAAAGGAAAGGAAAGGAAAGGAAAGGAAAGGAAAGGAAAGGAAAGGAAAGGAAAGGAGGAAAATAGGAAAGGAGAAAGGAAAATCTTCATCCCCCAAACCATTATCCCTTTCAAGGCCATGCATCTTCCCACAGGACACATTCCCTCTCATCCCGCTGTCCCCTTCCACTTCCTGCTGTCCCCAGGGCTTTTTGTTATCCCAGGAAAAGGCAGCAAATCCGCCTGGTTTGGGAGGGGATGGAATTTGGGCACCCTGGGAGTCACCACAACCCTGAACCAGCTCCAGCCCGAGCTCCTGATTTACTTCCCTCAGTCCCAGATCCCTCCACTTCTCTGTCTTGCTCAATCTTTGGGGGAAATTGAGGAATTTGGTCATGGATGGATGGGGAGGGTGGGAGTTTGGGATTCGTGTTGGGAACGTGGCAGAGTCACCCAAAGGGACGGATCCCTGTGGATAACTCTGGAAATCCACCCCTGGAAGTGTCCTGGGACAGAGCTTGGATTAACCTGGGACAAGGAAAGTGTCCCTGGCCTTGGCGCTGGAGGAGCTTTAAGGTCTCTCCCAACCCAAACCAGTCTGGGATTCCATGGAGACAAAAAGCCCTGCTGGTGTTCCCAGGTTCCTCTGGAATTGAGCTTTTCCAGGTGAAACAGTGCTCAGGAAATTGAGTTTTATTGGCAAAATAATGCCCAGGAGATGGAGCTTTTCCGGGTGAAACAATGCCCACAGAAGGAGTTTTCCTGGTGAAACAATGCCCAGGGAATTGAGCTTTTCCAGGTGAAACAATGCTCAGGAAATTCAGCTTTTCCAGGTGAAACAATTGGAATAAAGCTTTTCCAGGTGAAACAATGCCCAGGAAATTGAGTTTTCCAGGTGAAACAATGCTCAGGAAATTGAGTTTTCCAGGTGAAACAATGCCCAGGGAATGGAGTTTTCCAGGTGAAACAATGCCCATGGAAATTTCCTGGTGAAACAATGCCCAGGTAATGGAGCTTTTCCAGGTGAAACAATGCCCAGGAAATTCATCTTTTCCTGGTGAAACAATTGGAATAAAGCTTTTCCAGGTGAAGCAATGCCCATGGAAATTTCCTGGTGAAACAATGCCCAGGAAATTGAGTTTTCCTGGTGAAACAGTGCCCAAGAAATTGACTTTTCCAGGTGAAACAATGCCCAGGAAATTCAGCTTTTCCAGGTGAAAAATTTGGAATGAAGCTTTTCCAGGTGAAACAATGCCCAAGGAATTGAGTTTTCCTGGTGAAACAATACCCAAGGAATTGACTTTTCCAGGTGAAACAATGCCCAGGAAATGGAGCTTTTCCAGGTGAAACAATTGGAATAAAGCTTTTCCAGGTGAAACAATGCCCAGGGAATGGAGATTTTCCAGGTGAAACAATGCCCATGGAATAGAGATTTTCCAGGTGAAGCCATGCCCATGGAATAGAGATTTTCCAGGTGAAACAATGCCCAGGGAATAGAGATTTTCCAGGTGAAACAATTGGAATAAAGCTTTTCCAGGTGAAACAATGCCCAGGGAATAGAGATTTTCCAGGTGAAGCCATGCCCATGGAATGGAGTTTTCCTGGTGAAACAGTGCCCAGGAGGGTGGCAGCGCCAGGTGCCATCAGCTGCTCTCCCAAAGGGACCAACCAGACGTGTTTTTCTCACCCAGTGGTTCAAAGAACACCAGGAAAAGCTTTCGGGGAACTGGTTTCCCCAAATCCCAGCTCTGATGTGGGGACTGAGCAGGAAAAACCCCAAAATGCTCCAGCGGCCGTGGTGGTGCTCAGTCAAACATTCAGCTTCGATCTTGGAAGTCTCTTCCAGCTTTAATAATCCTAAAATCCCCGCTCTGAGAACCAGGGAGTTTTTGGGAACCACTAAATTTATTTTTTTTTTTCCTTTTTTTCCCACCTCTGGGGCTTCTCCCGAGCCAGCATCTCCCTGCTGGTGCCACGAGCAGCTTTGCAAAGGCGCCGCTGAGGCAGGAGGGCAAATTGGCTCCTTCAATCAGCGGCCCAGGTGCCTCCCAGACCCCACCTTTGGCCTTAAAAGACTTTTAATTGAGGGCTGCGAGAGAAAATACCCGGTGGGCAGCCCCAGGAGTCCCGCAGATAATCATCAGGGTGCCCTACATACGGCTTGGCTGCGAGATCAGACGGGCCCAGAAGAATCCGACATTGTTCCAAATGAACAGGAGAGGGAAGTAACAACTCCATAATTACTCACCTCGAGTTAATTGATGGTAATTACAGCGAGTAGGCACTGGAGGAAGCAGTGACGAGCTGGCCCTGGAGAGTCACGGGGAGGGCTGGGAGTGCGCCCTGCGCGCCGCGGCTCCGAAGGGGTTAAACTCCATGGGTTTGGCCGCGAATTTTTTTTTTTTCCTGCTTTTCCCTCCCTGCCGGGTTATTCACAGCGAACAGAGCCGGGGTGGAAGGGCTGAGCTGAGCCTTTGCCCCGGGACTCGTTGCCGGGCGCTGCCCGAGCGAGGCGGGCGCTGTCCCGGCCGCTCCGTGTGCCCGAGCCCCCCGTGCCACCCCCATGGGCGATGACATCGACTGGCTGGACCTGCCGGGCAGGTGGACCTACGGCGTGTGTGGGGACGGCAGGATCTTCTTCATCAAGTACGGTCCTGCCCGGAGCCGGCCTGGGGTGGGCAGGGGGCTCTGCTGGGGCTGGGGGGAGCGGGTGAGGAGCTTGGGGGGCAGCAAAGGGTGGGGGGCTCGGTTTGGGGTCCCTGTGCTGTCCCATGGCACAGCCACCTCTCCTGTCCTCCTGTTTCTCCCTTCTTGGGGACATTGCTGTCACAACTCGTTTGGCTGGAGAAGTCCCTCATGGTGGAAAGAGATGGGGAAGGGGCTGCTGAGCCCCCCGGGGGTGCTGACAGCCCCTCTGTCCTTGTCCCTCGCAGCGACGACACCAAATCCACCAGCTGGGTGCACCCGGGCTCGGGCTACGCCATCCAGAGCGGGCACTTCTCCTGCACAGGTGAGCCTGGGCCCGGCTGTGGGGGCCAGCCCCGGGAGATGTGCAGTGAAATCCCCCGGGAGTGCAAAGGAGACCCCCCAAAAATGACCCAGCAGGAGCTGCCTGCAGCTGGGGAGGGCTGGGGTGATGCTGTCTCTCCCCAGTGTGGGTTTTCCCCTCCTGATGAGGAGGGGCCTCAAACTTCTCCAAAAATGCAGTTGGAGCTTTGTGAGAGCCAACTCCAAAGTGTCACCATCACTTCCCTCACCCTCCTGCCCTTCCCGGGGGGGACAGCGAGGGTGACCCCGCTGCTGGCCTGTCCCCACAGGGCTGCCCCGAGGCTGGGAGGTGGACACCACCATGCACGGCGGCCTCTACTTCATCAAGTAAGTGAGAAAGGGCCGGGGGAGAAGCTTTTGCAGCCCGGGATGCTGCGGGATTTTCACTGAACCGGGCAGGAGCAGCTCCAGCTCCGGGCCCTGCACCTGCAGCTCCTGCTCCAAACGCCCATCCCAGATGCAAAATTCACTTCCGAGGCTCCGGGGTGGGGTGGGCGGGCCAGCCACCCCCTTCCCCGCGTCACCCCGCAGGGAAATGTTCCTCCGGGAATTCCTGGAGCTCTCGGATGTCGCGGGGAGCAGCGGAGGGTCCCTGGGGCACGGAGCTGGCTGTGCTGGCCGGGATGAGGCAGCAGCGGCTCCAGCCCGAGGCGCTGCTCCCGGTTCATCCCACTGGGATGTTCCCCATTCCCTCTCGCCCCTTCCTTGCCTCCAGTGCTGGGGTTGAGGCCGTGGCGAGGCGATTTTGGTGTCTAGACAGGCTGAGAGCTGCAGGCTGCGCCTCGCCTGGCGTGGGGCTCCGGCTGCTGCCGGGTGAGGCAGCTCCAGACGGGATCGTTGAGCCCGTCCCCACCTTCTCCCTGTGTGCCCAGACAGCCATAAAACCCCGGCAAAGGGAGCAAAGATCTCCCGGCGGGCTGGAGCAAAGCGCCGGCAGCAGCCGCTCTAATCTGGGCAGCGTCCTTGAGCGAGGCAGCCCCAGACGGGGCCGGGAGCGGGGCTGGGGCTGCTCCGGGAGCCTCCGGGAGGGGTTGGAGCTGTGTCCTCTGAGTCAGGGAGGACATTCCCTGTGAGCACCAGGACCTGGAAATGTCCCAGTGGAGCAAGGGATGGGATTGGGGCTGCTCTGAGAGCCTCCTGGAGGGAGGGAACACCTTCCCTGTGTGATCCTGGGACCCGGGAATATAGCAGAGCAGGGGATGGGGTTGGGGCTGCTCTGAGAGCCTTCTGGAAGGAGGGAACACCTTCCCTGTGTGTCCTGGGACCCAGGAATGTCCCAGTGGAGCAGGGGATGGGATTGGGGCTGCTCCAGGAGCCTCCTGGAGGGAGGGAGCACCTTCCCTGTGTGTCCTGGGACCCGGGAATGTCATAGCAGAGCAGGGGATGGGATTGGGGCTGCTCCAGGACCCTCCTGGAAGGAGAGAACACCTTCCCTGTGTGTCCTGGGACCTTGGAATGTCACAGTGGAGCAGGGGATGGGATTGGGGCTGCTCCAGGAGCCTCCTGGAGGGGTTGGAGCTGTGTCCTCTGAGTCAGGGAGCACCTGCCCTGTGAGCACCAGGACCTGGGAATGTCATAGCAGAGCAGGGAATGGGGTTGGGGCTGCTCCAGGAGCCTCCTGGAGGGAGGGAACACCTTCCCTGTGTGATCCTGGGGGCAGGGAGCACCTTCCCTGTGTGTCCTGGGACCTGGGAATGTCACAGTGGAGCAGGGAATGGGATTGGGGCTGCTCCAGGACCCTCCTGGATGGGTTGAAACTGTGTCCTCTGAGTCAGGGAGCACCTGCCCTGTGAGCCCCAGGACCTGGGAATGTTACAGCAGAGCAGGGAATGGGATTGGGGCTGCTCTGAGAGCCTCATGGAAGGAGGGAACACCTTCCCTGTGTGATCCTGGGACCCGGGAATGTCATAGCAGAGCAGGGAATGGGATTGGGGCTGCTCTGAGAGCCTCCTGGAGGGAGGGAACACCTTCCTTGTGTGATCCTGGGACCTGGGAATGTCATAGCAGAGCAGGGGATGGGATTGGGGCTGCTCCAGGAGCCTCCTGGAGGGAGGGAACACCTTCCCTGTGTGTCCTGGGACCCTGGAATGTCACAGTGGACATGGGGATGGGATTGGGGCTGCTCCAGGACCCTCCTGGATGGGTTGAAACTGTGTCCTCTGAGTCAGGGAGCACCTGCCCTGTGAGCCCCAGGACCTGGGAATGTCATAGCAGAGCAGGGGATGGGATTGGGGCTGCTCCAGGACCCTCCTGGAGGGGTTGGAGCTGTGACCCCAACATTTTCCTTGTGTGTCCTGCGGCCTGGGACTGTCACAAGGGAGCAGGGAACGGGGTTGGGAGGTGGTGGCCACCAGGCCAAGGCTGGGGAAGGGTCCTGCCAGCCCCACTTGTGCCCCAGGGGACCGAGTGGTGGCACCAGGCCCAGCTGTGGAGAAGGGAAGCTCCGGGGGATGCCAGGCACCTCCCAGCCCGGAGTGTGGGTGGGCAGCACCCAGTGCCCTATCCCAGTGCTCCCACCCAAAAATTGGGATTTTTCATCCCAATCCTGCCCCCAGCTTTGCCTGCAGGAGGAGAGGCCCTGTTGTGCCCATGGCTTTGGGATGAGGCTGATCCTGGTGTGCCACAAAGGGAGCAGGGAATAACCAGACACCAAACTGGGGGGCTCAGCCTGCCTGGGGGCTCCCCTGAGAGCTCCCCAGTTTCTCCTGGGCTCTTTTTGGGGAGCAGGAGCGCAGTGGGAGGTGGAGCAGCCCCTGTGGATCCCCTGAGCCTGCAGAGCAGGGGAATGGCCTTGGGGAGGGGACAATGCGATTTTGGGTGCTGGCAGGGAGGGACGGTGTCCCCCCACGCTGTGGGGACACAGGAGGCAGCAGATCCAGTGAAAGCCACCCCGGTGGCAGCCCCTAAGGCCCTGTGGCTAATGGGGGATTATAGGATCAAGGGCGGCCGCCGGTTTTCCCTTCCTGGAGCGCCCTGGCTGTCCCCAGGCCTGGGATGGGAGGTCCCTGTGGGCTCTGAGCCCCAGATGGGTGCCACCATGGTGTCACCAGGGTGCCACCACGGGCCTGGCAGCTGTGACAGGCAGAATGAGGCAGTGCCATGGATTGGGGCACGGTGCCATGGCTGTAGGGCAGCAATCTGCAGGGTCGGTGCCTCTGTGCCCAGCTCCAGGAGCCACCAGGCTGGGCTGGGGGCATGGGCAGGGTCCTGCCAGCCCCACCTGAGCCATCCTGGCCACCAGCTCAGCTGTTGGGGGCTGTCCTGCTGCCCGTCCCCTCCCCGTGGGTGACAATCCCGGGGTGCAGATCCCACCCTGCTCCAGAGGGTTCCACACCAGGCTGGCACCAAAGGGGCTCCCCTGCCCTGCCAGGTGCAGGATCCCGAGGGATGCACGGTGCCAGGGATGGGGAGGAATCCAGGGGACCTCTCTGCCCCCCATCCCAGTGCTGGGGTGCCTGGGGAGCGTTGTCCAGCGCTGGGGTGGAGGATCTGGGATGTGGGAAAGGGAGCAGGGTCCCCTCTGTGCCCCGACATGAGGATGTGCAGGGGAACACGGTCCAGGCTGTGCCCAGGTTCTGGAATTCGGGTCCAGGCTGTGCCCAGGTTCTGGGGTGCAGGTCCAACCTATGCCCAGGTCCTGGGATGTGAGTCCAGGCTGTGCCCAGGTTTTGGGGTGCAGGTCCCTGCTCTGTCCAGCCTCTGGGATGTGTGTCCAGGCTGTGCCCAGGTTCTGGAATTCGGGTCCAGGCTGTGCCCAGGTTTTGGGGTGCAGGTCCAACCTATGCCCAGGTTCTGGGATGTGAGTCCAGGCTGTTCCCAGGTCCTGGAATTTGGGTCCAGGCTGTGCCCAGGTTTTGGAATTTGGGTCCAGGCTGTGCCCAGGTTTTGGGGTGCAGGTCCCTGCTGTGCCCAGGCTCTGGGATGTGTGTCCAGGCTGTGCCCAGGTTCTGGGATGTGTGTCCAGGCTGTGCCCAGGTTCTGGGATGTGGGTCCAGGCTGTGCCCAGGTTTTGAGGTGCAGGTCCAACCTATGCCCAGGTTCTGGAATTTGTGTCCAGTCTGTGCCCAGGCTCTGAGATACAAGTCCAGGCTGTGGCCAGGTTTTGGGGTGCAGGTCCCTGCTGTTCCCAGGTTCTGGAATTCAGGTCCAGGCTGTGCCCAGGTTCTGGAATTCGGGTCCAGGCTGTGCCCAGGTTCTGGAATTCAGGTCCAGGCTGTGCCCAGGTTTTGGGGTGCAGGTTCCTGCTGTGCCCAGGTTTTTGAATGTGGGTCCAAGCAGTTCCCAGGTTCTGGAATTCGGGTCCAGTCTGTGCCCAGGCTCTGAGACACGGGTCCAGGCTGTTCCCAGGCTCTGTTATTCGTGCCCAGGCTCTGGGTTGCGGGTCCGGGCTCTGGCGTGCGGGTCCAGCGGATCCCGGCTGCTCGCCGCGGGGTGCGGGGGCTGCGCTCGGGGCGTGCAGCGCTCTCCATGCCCCGGGCGGGGTCTCGGGTGCCGCCGGTGCGGCCCGGGGGGGGCTCGGCGCGGTCCCCCCGGGGGCTGCGGGGGTGGGGGGCGGTGGGGGCGGCGCGGCCCCCCCGCCCCGCTCGGTGCCAGCCCGGCGTCACGTGCCGCTCGGTGGCCCCCGAGCATGCCCAGCTCCGGCTCCGGCTGCGGCTCCGGCTCCCGCTCCGGCTCGGGCTCCCGCTCGGGCTGCGGGCGGCCGGGGAGATGCTGCGCCCGTAGGCAGCGCGGGGGGGACACCGGCCGCTGCCCGCCCCGCACGGTGAGTGCCTCCGGCGCGGCTCCTTCCTCCTCCTCCTCCTCCTCCTCCTCCTCCTCCGCTCTTCCTCCTCCTCCTCCTCGCGGGTGCTGAGCGCATCCCCTCAGGGTGCTGGGGGGCTCTTTTAGGGAAGGGGGGGCTGCGCTCCGACCCCATGGGCAGAGCAGGGCGCGCTGTGGGGGCCGGCACCCCCCGGCTGCCCGAGGGGCTCCCCTGCACCCCCTGCCCTGAGACGAGTGGGGCCCCCCGAGCTGTCCCCGCCGTGTGTTTATGGGCTGCGAGCTGGTTTGTGCCCCCAAAACCCCAAATGCTGCGGGCTGGGACCCCCTGGGTTTGGCCCCGACTCCGTGCAGGGGCAAAGCAGCGCCGAGGCTTTGGGGCAGCCCCGCTGTTCGCTGTCTCAGCACCCCCAAACCCCATCCTGGTGAAGGGGGGGGGGGCTCGGGAGGGCCGGACCCCCCAGCGCTGGGGACGGGCTGTGATGGATGGGGCTGAGCGATGTCGTCTGGCGCTTCCCAGGAAAGCCGAGACCTTCCCTTGGCTCCGCGGCTCGTTTCGCTGCCTGCTGCGAGCGGAGAGCCATCCTCCGCCTCCTCCTCCTCCTCCTCCGGGCCGGGAGGAAGGGCAGCGCCGCCGCTCCGGGGCCCCCCCTGCACCACGGGGGTGTCTGGCGGTGCCGGAGACGCGAGAGGCGCAGCCGCTGCCCCGAGCCCTCAATCGCAGCTTTGTTGCGCCGCTCGCAGCTCGCAGGGAAACAGCCTCTGATTCATCACATGATGGGGATGTTCATACGCCACGAGTCTATTAAACCCCAGCGGAAGGGGCCGGACCCGCCTCCCCCCCGGGGGACCCCCCTGCTGACCGCGGGCCGGGGGTGTCCGGGCGCTCCGGCACCTCCGTGCGGGGTCTGGGCCGCCTCCGAGGGCTCCGGGCAGCACCTGGCGCTGCCATCCCGCGGTCCCAGGGGGGCAGGGGGGCCGCCCCCCGCTCCAGATGGCCGCGGGAGCCGCTCCGTTAATCCCGGCGTGCGGGGAGGGCGCCGGGGCCACCGCGGGGTGCGGGGAGCGATGGAGGGAGCCGGGGCTGGCGTGTGCTGCAGGATCCGGCGCTCCAGGCTGGGCTGCGGCGCTGCGGGCGGCTCTGCAGCCGGGCACCGGCAGCACCCCGCTGCTCTCTCCCACTCCTGCGCGGCTGCGGGAGCGCCTGCAGCCCGCCGAGAGCCCGCGGTGCATCCCCCATGAATCCCTCCGTGAATCCCGCCGTGATCCCCCTGTGCATCCCTCCATGAATCCCACCGTGAATCCCTCCATGAATCCCGCTGTGATCCCCCTGTGCATCCCTCCATGAATCCCCCTGTGCATCCCTCCATGAATCCCTCCATGAATCCCTCCATGAATCCCACCGTGATCCTGCTGTGAATTCTTCCATGAATCCCGCTGTGAATCCTGTTGTGGAACCCACTGTGATCCCTCTGTGAATCATGTTGTAGATCCCTCCATGAATCCCACCCTGATCCCTCCATGAATCCCACTTTGATCTCTCTATGAATCCCACTGTGATCCCTCCATGGATCCCTCCACAATCACTGCACAAATCCCACCGTGAATCCTGCCTTGAATCCCTCTGTGATCCCTCCATGAATCCCACTGCGATCCCTCCATGAATCCTGTTGTGATCCCTCCGTGAATCCTGTTGTGAATCCCACTGTGATCCCTCCACAATTCCATGAATCCCGCCGTGAATCCCACTTGAATCCCAACAGGATCCCTCCATGAATCCCGTTGTGATCCCTCCATGAATCCCAACATGATCCCTCTCTGAATCCTGTCATCCCTCTGTGAATCCCATTGTGAATCCCACCGTGATCCCTCCATGGATCCCTCTGTGATCCCTCCATGAATCTCTCCATGAATCCCACCCTGATCCCTGCTTTAATCCCACCATGAATCCCACTGTGATCCCTCCAGGGATCCCAACATGATCCCTCTATGAATCCTGTGATCCCTCTGTGAATCCCATTGTGAATCCCACTGTGATCCCTCGATTAATCCCACCATGAATCCCAACATGATCCCTCTATGAATCCTGTGATCCCTCTGTGAATCCCATTGTGAATCCCACTGTGATCCCTCCATTAATCCCACCATGAATCCCACTGTGATCCCTCCACGAATCCCACCATGAATCCCAACATGATCCCTCTATGAATCCTGTGATCCCTCTGTGAATCCCGTTGTGAATCCCGTTGTGAATCCCGCTCTGCACCGACCTCATCCCGAGGTGCCCAGCCCTGCACACACCGAGCTCTGTGTGTGTGTATGGCTGCTCCAGACCCTTCCCCTGGCATCTCCTCAAGGGAAAGGAGAGCTCCTGAAGCTCCTGTCCTGCTCAGACCTGTCCCTGTCCCTCTTGTCCCCATCCTTTCATCAGGAGATGCTTCCCAAGCCAGCTCCTTCCCTCCTCGGCCTGGCAGAGCCATGGCTGGGGACACCTGGGCCTGTCACCCCCCTGAGCCACCCCCATGGGGACAGGATTAGGATCCCAGAGACGGGTGCTGAGGAATTGCATTTCCTGAGCTAAAAATCCAGGAGAAGCACAAAATCCAGTTTTAATGGACATTGGTGTTTTCAGGGGCCCCCCAGCCCACCATGGGGGTCCATCCTGCTGCACTGGGCCACCAGGGACACCCCACAGGGACAGGGGCTGTGGCTGGGGGACACCTGGGCCTGTCACCCCCCTGAGCCACCCCCATGGGGACAGGATTAGGATCCCAGAGACGGGTGCTGAGGAATTGCATTTCCTGAGCTAAAAATCCCATAGGAAGCACAAAATCCGGCCTTTATGGACTTTGGTGTTTGCAGGGGACCCCCAGCCCACCATGGGGACCCCTGGCACCCATCCTGCTGCACTGGGCCACCAGGGACACCCCACAGGGACAGGGGCTGTGGCTGGGGGACACCTGGGCCTGTCACCCACCCTGAGCCACCCCTGTGGGGATGCAGAGCCAGGATTAGGATCCCAGAGACGGAGTGGCTGAGGAATTGCAATTCCCGAGCTAAAAATCCCATGGGAAGCACAAAATCCAGTTTTAATGGACTTTGGTGTTTGCAGGGGACCCCCAGCCCACCATGGGGGTCCATCCTGCTGCACTGGGCCACCAGGGACACCCCACGGGGACAGGGGCTGTGGCTGGGGTGCCCAGAGGTGGCCCTGGCAGAGGCGGTGACAGGGTGACAGCGGCTGGCACCGGGCTGGCGCTGCAAGCCGCGTTTTCCTGCCGAGTTCCCATAGAAACCGGCGGGAGGCTGGCGAGGACGAGGCAGAGGAGGGACGGGCAGGAGGGTGAGGGACATGGCTGGCACTGCCTGGGCAAGGCCACGGTGCCAACGCCTCGAGGGCACCGCTGACCAGTGGCTGCTGCATTCCGTGGGGAAGGGACACGGGACAACAGCGTGGCCGTGGCCGTGTGTCACTGTGACACGGGTGAGTGTGTGAGTGTGCCCGTGTGTGTGTGAGTGTGTCGTGGTGCCCACACCCCCACACCACTGGGCACCAAACCCACCCCAGATGGGCACTGAGGGGGTTTTAATCCCCCCGAGGTCTCCTGAGCCAGCCAGGCAGGGCCGGGGTTGTTTTCTGCTCCATCTGTGCCCATGGGAATCAGCCGGGCTGGGGATTTCTCCCAGAGCTGGGCTGGAAGGGGCTGCGTGGCCCCGTTGCTGCTCCTCTCCCTCTTTCTCTCTCTCTCCCAGGATTTGGTAGTAGCATCCCCCACTCCTGTTTTCCTGGGAAAACACGATCATCCGCAGCAGCAGCAGCAGCAGCAGCAGCAGGCAGGAACAGCGCCTGGAGGAGCGCGCTGCTGCCTCCTCTCCATCCTCCTTCCTCCGCAGCGCTCGCAGCTCCCCGCCCACCCAGGGGAGTCCTGCCCCGCCGGCAGCGCCTTCCCACTGCCCCGCGGGGAGGTGATGATCCGAGACAGCCCTGATGATCTGAAACAGCCCTGGTGATCCGAAACACCCATCCCTGAAACACCCATCCCTGCTTCTCCCGGCACGGTGATGATCCAAAACATCCCTGATGATCCAAAACATCCATCCCTGCTTCTCCTGACACGGTGATCCAAAACATCCCTGATGATCCAAAACATCCCTGATTATCCAAAAGATCCATCCCTGCTTCTCCTGACACGGTGATCCAAAACATCCCTGATTATCCAAAACATCACTGCTTCTCCTGCCATGGTGATGGTCCAAAACATCCATCCCTGCTTCTCCCAGCACGGTGATGATCCAAAACCATCCCTGCTTCTCCTGGCACAGCTGAGGAGTGCAGGGCACAGCCAGATTGAGGGAAACCTGCAGGCAGAGGGAGGGGGAGAGAAGGAGAATGTGTGGAGCCCCCTTCCAGCCCTGCCTGCTCCTTCCACCATCCCAAGCTGGAAAATCCCCCGGGATTGGGATGATCTGTGCGGGCAGCACTGCTTTTCCATGTGGATTTGGTTTGATTCTGGTTTGATTCAGCACAGGGAGCCCTTCCAGCACCTGTCCAGAGCTCATCCAGAGCTCCAGAGCCAGGCTGGAGCAGGGAAAAGGCCCCAGAGCAGCGTCTGCAGGGTGAGGTGGCTCTGACATGCAGGGAGTGCATGTCAGGGGGTGGATGGTGGAAAGGAACGAGGCTGGATGGTGGCAGGGAATGAAGCTGGATGGTGACAAGGAGTGAGCCTGGATGGTGACATGGAATGAGCCTGGATGGTGGCAGGGAACAAGATTGGATGGTGGTAGGAGTGAGGCTGGATGGTGACAGGAGTGAGGCTGGATGGTGACAGGGACAAGGCTGGATGGTGGCAGGAGTGAGGATGGTGACATGGAATGATCCTGGATGGTGGCAGGGAACAAGACTGGATGGTGGCAGGGAGCAAGGGTGGCGGCACGGAATGAGCCTGGACGGTGACAGAAGTGAGGATGGTGACAGGGAACAAGGCTGGATGGTGGCAGGGATTGAGGATGGTGACAGGGAACAAGGCTGGATGGTGGCAAGGAGTGAGGCTGGATGGTGACAGGAGTGAGGCTGGATGGTGACAGGGAATGAGGCTGGATGGTGACAAGGAGTGAGGCTGGATGGTGACAGGAGTGAGGATGGTGGCAGGGAATGAGGATGGTGACAGGGAATGAGGATGGTGACACGGAGCAAGGCTGGATGGTGGCAGGAGTGAGGTTGGTGGCAGGAGTGAGAATGGTGACAGGGACAAGGCTGGATGGTGGCAGCGGCCGGTCATGCCCTTAATCCGCGAATCCACTAAAGCTCTTTAATAAAGATTCCAAGTCACCAAGTTCTCAATTAAGGGATGAGGCAGCTCTTGATCCGCGTTTCTGGGTCAGCCGGAGAAAGGCCATTTAAGACCTTTGATGTTCCCAGGGAATGAGCACCTGGCTGGGCAGGAGGACACAGGGTGGCTCGGCCTCCCCGGGGGCACGACCCGAGTCCAGCCCCGGCTGCTCCTGACTCACGGGCTCCTTTTGGGAGAAAGTGGAGCTGCTGGAGCCGCTCCAGAGGTCACGGAGATGCTCCGAGAGCTGGAGCATCTCTGCTTGGAGCCAGGATGGGAGAGGAGGCTCCAGGGAGAGCTCAGAGCCTCTCCCAGTGCCTGAAGGGACTCCAAGAATGCTCAAGAGGGATTTGGAGCAAGGAATGGAGGGACAGGAGGCAGGGAATGGCTCCCGCTGCCAGAGGGCAGGGATGGATGGGATTTTGGGAAGGAATTCCTGGCTGTGAGGGTGGGGATGATTTCCCAGATAAGCTGTGGCTGTCCCATCCCTGGAAGTGTGCAAGGCCGGGTTTTTGGGGTTTGGAGCCGCCTGGGATGGGGGAAGGTGTCCCTGCTCCCTGCCCAGCTCTCCCGGAGGAACTGGAGGGTTCAGTGGGACCCTCTGGACTCACGGGTGGTCCCCACCCCGCCAGGGCCCCCGGCTCTCCAGGGCTCTTCAAACCCTCTGTTTACCTCAACAGCAGCCGCCTGCACGGGTGTTAATTGCAGGAGCCGGCAAGGCACTAATTAGGGGATAATGAGACGCCTTTGTGTGTGTTTGGCAGCCCGGCGACAGACGCCCTGCTCCCAACACCCGCGGGCCGGGGATGGGCCGGGGCCTTGGGGAGGGGCCGTGTCCGTGATCCTGGGCCGTGTCCGTGATCCTGGATTGTGTCCCTGATCCTGGATAGTGTCCATGATCCCCCCATGCTGTGTCCGTGATCCTGGATCGTGTCCGTGATCCCCCCGTGCCGTGTCCATGATCCCCCCTCTGTGTCCCCCCCATCCTCTCTCCCGGATTTATTTACACCCCATCCCCACTCCCACCCCGCGGTGACCCCACAGCTGCTCCCAAATCCCTCTGGAGCCTTCCCGAACATCCATCCATCCATCCATCCATCCATCCATCCCCCATCCATCCATCCATCCCCCATCCATCCATCCATCCATCCATCCATCCATCCATCATCCATCCCCCATCCATCCATCCATCCATCCATCCATCCATCCATCCATCCATCCATCATCCATCATCCATCCATCATCCATCCATCCATCCATCCATCCATCCATCCATCCATCATCCATCATCCATCCATCATCCATCCATCCATCCATCCATCATCCATCCATCCATCCATCCCTTTGTTCTGGGAGCGGGAGGCAGGACCCGGTGCTGCCATCCCGGTGCCCTCTGCCATCCCCGGGACCGTCCCTCCCCTCCCCGGCGCGTCCCCATCCCTGGGGGCTGGAACCGGGGCTTGTCCTGGTGAGCATCCCGCATCCTCCCGCTGCTCCCCGCATCCTCCCGGTGCTCTCCCGCATCCTCCCGCTGCTCTCCCGCATCCTCCCGCATCCTCCCGCTGCTTCCCGCATCCTCCCGCTGCTCTCCCGCATCCTCCCGCTGCTTCCCGCATCCTCCCGCTGCTCCCCGCATCCTCCTGCTGCTCCCCGCATCCTCCTGCATCCTCCTGCTGCTCCCCGCATCCTCCTGCATCCTCCCGCTGCTCTCCCGCATCCTCCCGCTGCTCTCCCGCATCCTCCTGCATCCTCCCGCATCCTCCCGCTGCTCTCCCGCATCCTCCCGCATCCTCCCGCATCCTCCCGCTGCTTTCCCGCATCCTCCCGCTGCTCTCCCGCATCCTCCTGCATCCTCCCGCATCCTCCCGCTGCTTCTCGCATCCTCCCGCTGCTCTCCCGCATCCTCCCGGTGCTCTCCCGCATCCTCCCGCTGCTCCCCGCATCCTCCCGCTGCTCCCCGCATCCTCCCGGTGCTCTCCCGCATCCTCCCGCTGCTCTCCCGCTGCTCTCCCGCATCCTCCCGCATCCTCCCGCATCCTCCCGCCGCTCCCGCACCCCCGTTCCTGCCTCTCCCGCCGCTGTCGTTCCTCCCCTCCCGCCGCAGCCGCCGGGAGCCGCCGTTTCCCCCCTCCTTACGAGCTTTCCTTACGTAACGGAGCCGGCAGCGGCTCCTCCGGCAGCTCCTCGGTCACACCGAGACCCGGGCGTCGCGTCCAGGTGGAAAAAAAAACCGGGATGTGGCTGCTGGATTTCTCCGGGATGGGGTGGGAGATCCCTCTGCATGGACAGGTGGGGTGGGAGTGCAGCTGGGAGGGATTTGGAGATCCTGGAGCATTTGGAGAGACCCTCAGCAGGGTTTGGAGAGACCCTCAGGAGGGATCTTGAGTTTCAGGAGCATTTGGAGGGACCCCCAGGAAGGATTTGGAGATCCTAGAGGGTTTGGAGACACCTCCAGGAGGGTTTTGAAGGTCTAGGAGGATTTTTAGGGACTCACATGAGGGTTTTGAAGATGCAGGAGCATTTGGAGGGACCCCCAGGAGGGTTTGGAAAGACCCTCAGGAGGGTTTTGGAGATGCAGGAGCATTTGGAGAGACCCCCAGGAGGGATTTGGAGATCCTAGAGGGTTTGGAGACACTCCCAGGAGGGTTTTGAAGATCTAGGATGACTTTCAGGGACTCACATGAGGGTTTTGGAGATGCAGGAGCATTTGGAGGGACCCCCAGGAGGGTTTGGAAAGACCCTCAGGAGGGTTTTGAGATCCAGGAGCATTTGGAGAGACCCCCAGGAGGGATTTGGAGATCCTAGAGGGTTTGGAGACACCCCCAGGAGGGTTTTGAAGATCTAGGACGACTTTTAGGGACCCACAGGAGGGTCCAGGAGGGTTTGGAGAGACTCCCAGAAGGGTTTTGAAGGTCTAGGAGGATTTTTAGGGACTCACAGGAGGGTTTTGGAGATGCAGGAGCATTTGGAGGGACCTCCCAGGAGGGTTTTGGAGGTCCAAGAGGGTTTGGAGGGACCCCCCCAGGAGGGATTGGGAGGTTCAGGAGGATTTTTAGAGACCCTCAGGAGAGTTTTGGAGGTCCAGGATTGTTTGTAGGAACCCCCAGAAGGGTTTTGCAAACCTAGGAGGGTTTTGGAGAGATTCCCCAGGAGGGTTTTGAAGTCTAGGAGGACTTTTAGGGACCCACAGGAGGGTCCAGGAGGGTTTGGAGAGACTCCCAGAAAGGTTTTGGAGATTCAGGACTGTTGTAGGGACCCCCAGGAGGGTTTTGGAGGTCCAGGAGGATTTTTAGGGACCCCCAGGAGGATTTGGGGGCCCAGGACCCTTCACCGTGGGTGCTGATCCTCAGCTGAGCTGGGGGATGAGGTTCTGATGATCCACAGGGACAGGGCTGGGGACAACCATGACCAAGCAGCCTCCAGAGTCTGGGGTGGCTCCATGGGGCTGTCCCGGAGCCCCGGGGATGCCGAGCCGGGCTCGGGCTCCGGTGGAACAGCCGGGACCGGTCCGGCAGCCCCGGCCGCCTCCCCGCCCTGCCCGGCCGGTCCCGCCGAGCTCGGCAGCGCCGCCCGGAGCTCCGGAGCTGCCGCACGCCCCGGGGGCTGCGGGGCACGGGGGAGGCTGGGGAGGGGCTGTGCCCATGGCAGAGCTCTGGAACAACATCCCAGCCTGAGGGGAACAGCTGGAAAATCCCATTCCATTGGCACTGCCAGCCTGGAGCCTCATACCCACAGCCCGGGCTGGGCACTGAGAGGGGTTGGAGGGACCCCCAGGAGGAATTTGGGACTCCAGAAGGATTTAGAAGGACCACAGGAGGGTTTTGGAGGGACTCTCAGAAGGGTTTTGGAGGTCTTGAAGGGACTCTCCGAAGGGTTTTGGATGTCCAGGAGGGTTTGGAGGGACCCTCAGGACTGTTTAGAGGGATCCCCAGGAGGGTTTTGGATGTCCAGGAGGGTTTGGAGGGACCCCTAAAAGAGTTTTGGATGTTCAGGAGGGTTTGGAGGGACCCCCAGGACTGTTTGGAGGGACCTCCAGGAGGGTTTTGGAGGTCTTGGAGGGAGCCCCAGGAGGGTTTTTGAGGTCCCAGAGGGTTTGCAGTGAGCGCTGCTGTCGGGCTGTCCCCTTGCCCGGTGTCCTTGCTGGCTGTGGCCGCGGCCAGGCGCGCCCAGATAAGCGGGATCCCGCAGGAATGTGACTGATGGGGCCAAAGTTCGGCTGCCCCGAGCAGCCACGGCCCCTGGCGTGTGGGATGGCCGAGAGCGCCACAGGGCCACCCCCTCCAGGTGCCACCAAGCCCTGGTGGCCGCAGGGGCAGCACCAACCCCATTCCCGCTCCTATGGACAGCGATGGGAGGGGGCTCCGCGGTTTTGGGGCGCTGCCCACCGAGGCAGAACCACCGCGGGTGATTTTGGGGTGCGAGGGGCTGTCGGGTGCCTCAGGAGCATCTGGGAGCAGAACGCGCCCCCTTAACCGGGGAAACTGAGGCACGGAACAGCGTGCCGTGTCCCATCCCCGCTCCGGAGGGGTTTTTGGGGGTGGCATGGGTGGGATGGGTGCGCCTGTGCCCCCGCGGGCACCCAGCAGCCCCAGTTCCCATTTCCCGATCGGCTTTGGGCGTTGCCATGGCGTAATTAGCGGTAATTGCTCTCTAATGAGGCAGCAATCCTGCGGCGGGCCCGCCGCGCTTCCCCCGCCCCGGGCCGTGCCCCCGCTGGGTGCTGGGCGGGGGCTGCTCCCGGGGCACCTCCCGGGGACATTTGGGGACATCCGGACGCAGGGGTGGCTCCCCGGTGGCGCTGGGGACAGCGGGCGGTGGCGCGTCCCCGCAGTGCCCGTGCCAGGCTGGCAGCGCGCCCCGGCTGCTCCGGGCGATGGCACCGCTGGGGACTTCCCCTGCCTCGCCCCCGCTTGTCCCCGCTGCTGGTGCCACCCCTGGGGCGGTGTCACCCTACTGGCAGTGTCACCCTTCTGTGACAGTGTCACCCCGCTGTGGCACGGTCACCTCGCTGGCAGTGCCACCCCGCTGTCGGTGTCACTCTGCCGTGGCGGTGCCACCCCTCTGGCTGTGTCACCCCACTGTGGCAGGGTCACCCCGCTGGCAGTGCCACCCTGCTGGCAGTGTCACCCTCCTGACAATGCCAACCCCCTCTGGCATTGTCGCCCCTCTGGCTGTGTCACCCCGCTGTGGCAGGGTCACCCCGCGGGCGGTGCCACCCCCGCTGACAACGCCACCCTGCTGCGGCATTGTCACCCTGCTGATGGTTGTCACCCCTCTGGCAGTGTCACCCCGCTGTGGCAAGGTCACACCTCTGGCAGTGTCACCTCTCTGGCGGTGCCACCCCGCCATGGGTCACCCCGAGGGCGATGCCACCCCTCTGGCAGTGTCACCCCCGCTGACAGTGTCACCTCTCTGGCGGTGCCACCCCTCCATGGGTCACCCCGAGGGCGATGCCACCCCTCTGGCAGTGTCACCCCCGCTGACAGTGTCACCTCTCTGGCGGTGCCACCCCTCCATGGGTCACCCCGAGGGCAGTGCCACCCCGCTGGCACCGTCCCCTTTCCCTGCCCCACCCTGCCCAAAAGCCGCCTCCCGCCAGCCCCGTGTCCCCGCAATGCCACCACGCAGGTCCCCTCTCCTGTCCCTTTCTGCCACCCTCTGCGGGCCAGCGGGTGCCAGGTGCGGGTAGCCTGGCACGGATGCCAGGGAGAGGTGCCACCCGAAGGGGACATTTTGGGTTTTTTCCCTTTAATTCTCCAATTTAAGCCCCAGGCTGGCTCCGCCGGGTGCGGGGGGTGTCGCAGGCGCGGGCAGATCCCGGGACTGGCACCGAGGGTGCCAACGCTGGCACGGGGACGAGCACCGGGGCCTGACACAGATTTTGGGAGCCGTTTCCCCCTCTCCGAGCTGGGTTTCCCTCCTCTTTTCCCTCGGGGGATGCTCAGCCCAGCGAGGAGGATGAGGAGGAGGAGGAGGAAGGCTCAGGTGTGTGCCAGCCCCAGGTGTGTGCCAGCCCCAGGTGTGTGCCAGAGCTCCCCGTGCCCCTCGCTCGCCGCCGCGGGTTTGGTTTTGGTTTTGTTTTCCCCGTCTCTCCTTTCAGCTCGGCTGAGCAGCGATGATGATTTGCAATTCCAGTTTTCGTGGCAGCACCTAATGCGGGCCGGGCTGGGTGTGCCCCCCCGGCGCTGCCAGGGCAACCCTGACACGTTATTTGCTCTGCTTTGTGATTTATTTGTTATTTTGATTGCGTGGTTTTGGTTTTTTGGGGTTTTTTATTTTATTTTTAATTCATTTTTCTCCTGAACCAAACGCTTTGCCTGATTAGGAAACATCAACCACGGGGGAATGGGGTGGAAGTTTCAAAGCTCGTCCAAGCAAGTTTGATGGGGGAGATGTTTGGGGGATGTTGGACCCCTCAGCCTTGGGAGCCCTGACACATTATTTGCTCTGCTTTGTGATTTATTTGTTATTTTGATTGCATGGAGTTGGTTTGGTTTGGTTTTTTTTTTTTTTTTTTTTTTTTTGTTGTTGTTTTTTTTTGTTTTTTTTTTTTTTAATTTTAATTCAATTTTTCCCTTTTCCCCTGAACCAAACGCTTTCCCTGATTAGGAAACATCAACCACGGGGGAATGGGGTGGAAGTTTCAAAGCTCATCCAAGCGAGAGGTTGATGGAGGAGGAGATGTTTAGGGGATGTTTGGGGGATGTTGGACCCCTCAACCTTGGGAACCCTGACACATTATTTGCTCTGCTTTGTGATTTATTTGTTATTTTGATTGCGTGTTTTTTGGGGTTTTTTTAAATTTTTAATTCAATTTTTCCCCTTTCCCCTGAACCAACGCTTTGCCTGATTAGGAAACAACGACCACGGGGGAATGGGGTGGAAGTTTGAAATCTCATCCAGGCGAGAGGATGATGAGGGAGATGTTTAGGGGATGTTTGGGGGGTGCTGGACCCCTCAGCCTTGGGGTGCAGGGCTGGAGGAAGGGCTGCTGATAGCGCCGAGGCTGCCCGGCCTTATCTCATCCCCTCTTATCAGCAGACATGCTTGAGCCGCAGATAAGCGGGACCTTGGGTTCAGGCTCGGGTTGCTGGAGCAGGGGGGGATGCTCCGTGTCCCAGAGGGGTGGGAGGTGCTGGGGGGGCTGAACCCCCCGTTCGGGAGTGGGGGATCCCCCCAAAAGCTCCGTGTGGGGTTGGGGTCCCAGAGCAGCCCCTGGTGAGTGGAGGCTTCGCCTTTCCTTGTGTGGATGGGGCAGGAATTGGGGTTGGGAATGGCCTGGGGGGGTTGGCTCTGCTCCTTCTTGTCCTGAAGTGAAAGAAACTGAAGAAAAAATTCATATTTAGGGTAAATTTGATGATGGTGCATTCAAAACACCCATGGAGAGACTCCCAGTTTCTCCTCCATCTCCCCCAAATCTCTCTCTGTGCTGGCAGGAGCCCCAGCCCGTGCTGGGGGTTCTGTGCTCCATCCCCAGGGATTTTTGCTGGAGGTTCTGTGCTCCATCCCCAGGGATTTTTGGGGTGCTGGAAGGTGTTGAAAGGTGATTTGGGTGCTCCGTGTGGGGTTGGGGTCCCAGAGCAGCCCCTGGTGAGTGGAGGCTTCGCCTTTCCTTGTGTGGATGGGGCAGGAATTGGGGTTGGGAATGGCCTGGTGGGTTGGCTCTGCTCCTTCTTCTCTTGAAGTGAAAGAAACTGAAGAAAAAATTCATATTTGGGGCCAATTTGATGATTGTGCATTCAAAACACCCATGGAGAGACTCCCAGTTTCTCCTCCATCTCCCCCAAATCTCTCTCTGTGCTGGCAGGAGCCCCAGCCCGTGCTGGGGGTTCTGTGCTCCATCCCCAGGGATTTTTGCTGGAGGTTCTGTGCTCCATCCCCAGGGATTTTTGCTGGGGGTTCTGTGCTCCATCCCCAGGGATTTTTCCTGGAGGTTCTGTGCTCCATCCCCAGGAATTTTTGCTGGAGGTTCTGTGCTCCATCCCCAGGGATTTTTGCTGGAGGTTCTGTGCTCCATCCCCAGGGATTTTTGCTGGGGGTTCTGTGCTCCATCCCCAGGGATTTTTCCTGGAGGTTCTGTGCTCCATCCCCAGGGATTTTTGCTGGGGGTTCTGTGCTCCATCCCCAGGGATTTTTGGGAGTGCTGGAAGGTGCTGGAAGGTGATTTGGGTGCAGCCAGGCCTTGTGGTCACTGCTGAGGGGGGATTTTCATACCAGGGGCACGGTGGGCGCCATCCCCAGGAGCCAAAACCCTCGGGGATGGCGCCCACCTCCCCGATGGGGAGGAAATCCTCATCCCACTTTTGATGGCATTTTGCTTTTCTAAAATCTGCTTTTCCAAATTTTGTTTTTCCAAATTTTGCTTTTCCAAATTTTTCTTTTCCAAATTTGCTTTTCCAAAACACCTCTGGGGGATGCTGAGGCTCAGGGCGCTGCACCCCCTGTCCTGGGCAGTGTCCCCTCGCCCTGTGCGTGTCCCTGGGGGCTCTGGGGACAGCTGGTGGCCCTGTCCGGCTATCCAGGAGCGGATCCAGGAGCTCCAGCTCCTCCTGCCAGGGCGCTGGGAGCCGGGGAAGCAGCAGCAGGTGGCTGGGATGGTAAACAGGCCGGGATTGTCGCTGCTGTGCCCCCGGGGCCGCTTGTGCAACCGGGGCGGGGCGGGGAGCTGGCTCCGAGCTCCGTGCCTGATTTCCAGAATTCCAGCCTGGATCAGCCTTGGGAGAGCAGGGAACACGAGCTGCACCTTCCCAAAGCTCAGCTCCGTGCCACAAAGCTGTCAGTGCCCCCAATGATGTGCCACAGGGAGGCTTCACCCGCCGCTGGCAGAGCTGCTGGCATTCCCTTTTTGGATAATTATTTGGATAATTTGGATATTTGGATATAATTTGGCATTCCCTTTTTGGATAATTATTTGGATAATTTGGATATTTGGATATAATTTGGCATTCCCTTTTTGGATAATTATTTGGATAATTTGGATATTTGGATATAATTTGGCATTCCCTTTTTGGATAATTATTTGGATAATTTGGATATTTGGATATAATTTGGCATTCCCTTTTTGGATAATTATTTGGATAATTTGGATATTTGGATATAATTTGGCATTCCCTTTTTGGATAATTATTTGGATAATTTGGATATTTGGATATAATTTGGCATTCCCTTTTTGGATAATTATTTGGATAATTTGGATAGTTTGGATAATTCCCAGGATGATCCCAGGACACCCTGCCTGGCCCAGCCTCACCTGTGCTATGTGACCATCCCAGTTTGGGAATCCAAGAAGAATTGGGGAAAAACAGGGCAGGGTTTTGTCCTCTAAAGGGTTTTGCCCCTCTGGCATTCCCTTTTTGGATAATAAATTAATTCTCAGATGATCCCAGGACACCCTGCCTGGCCCAGCCTCACCCATGGTACGTGACCGTCCCAGTTTGGGGCTGAGCCTGAAGAATTGAGGAAAAACAGGGCAGGGTTTTGTTCTCTGGAGGGTTTTGTCCCTCTGGCATTCCTTTTGGATAATTAATTAATTCCCAGATGATCCCAGGACACCCTGCCTGGCCCAGCCTCACCTGTGCTCTGTGACCATCCCAGTTTGGGAATCCAAGAAGAACTGGGGACAAACAGGGCAGGGTTTTGTCCTCCGGAGGTTTTGGGGACAAACAGGGCAGGGTTTTGTCCTCCGGAGGTTTTGGGGACAAACAGGGCAGGGTTTTGTCCTCCGGAGGTTTTGTCCCTCTGCAGGAAGGGCGGGAATTCTTCCCACACAAGGAAGTCCCGCGGCGGTGGCACAAGGAAGTCTGCGGTGGCACGCTGTGACCACGTCCTGGCCACCAGCCACCGTGTCCCCAGCGAGCCCAGGGTCCCCCCGGGGTGGCACCCTGCCCTTGTCACCCCCGTGGTGTCGCCGCAGGGCAAGGGGACATTTCACAGGTGCCCCATCAGCTGACCGCGCTCAGCCCCTCCCACCTGCATTTTTTAATGTTAAAACCCGAATTATTCGCTTCTCCCGCGCGGTTTATTCCCTCATTCCCAGCATGGCAGTGCCCACCCGGTGCCCACCCGGTGCCCCATCCCTTTCCCAAGTCCCAAACCCCTCTCGCAGCGCCCCGCGGAGCCCGAGCGCACCTGAAGCACCACCCCAAAACCTGCGAGAGGCTCCACCTCGAGCACGGGGGAGGGCAGCACCGGCGACACGGGGCTCGGGCAGCGTGGCTGTCGCTGTCGCTGTCGCTGTCGCAGCGGGAGTGGCAGCGCGGCCGGGGGTGTGCGTGGTGTTTATATAGCGAGGAGCCAAAGCTGCAGGTTCGGATTTCAGCCCTCGCTTATCAGCCGGGCTGTTCCTGCCGCGCTCGCTCGGACGTGGCGGCTCCCGGAGGCTCCCGGAGGTTTTTCCCGTCCCTTCCCCGGCCGGCTCGGGGCTCCTCCGCACCTGGAGCAGGTAACCGAGGCGGCTGCGTCCTCACTGCCCGGCTTTGGAAGGGTTAAAAACGGGATTGAGGCGATGGAGGGAAAATCCGAGGGTTAAAAACGGGATTGGGGCCATGGAGGGAAAATCCGAGGGTTAAAAACGGGATTAGGGCGATGGAGGGAAACTCCGAGGGTTAAAAACGGGATTGGGGCCATGGAGGGAAAATCCGAGGGTTAAAAACGGGATTGGGGCGATGGAAGGAAAATCCGAGGGTTAAAAACGGGATTGGGGCGATGGAGGGAAAATCCGAGGGTTAAAAACGGGATTGGGGCGATGGAGGGAAAATCCGAGGGTTAAAAACGGGATTGGGGCGATGGAGGGAAAATCCGAGGGATGGAGGAGTTGGAGCAGCCAAAAATGGGGTTTGGAGCATCTCGTGGGGAGGGGACACAGCCCCGATGTCACACGGGGACAGTGGGACGGCGGGCAGGTGGCACGGCGGGCACAGCGGGCACAGCGGGCGCGGGCCAGGCCGTGCCGAGCCGTGCCAGGGGTTAATTCCGTGCCGGAGCTGCGGGGAAGGTGTGGCAGCAGGATAAGGCGGGCACGGCCCGGGGCGGGGCAGGGGCAGCCGGTGCTGCACGGGGCTCTGAATCCAGCCGGGATTGGGGGGATCCTGCCTGGATTTGAGGGATCCTGCCCGGCTTTGGGGGATCCTGGCTGGATTTGGGGGATCCTGTCCGGCTTTGGGGGATCCCGGCTGGATTTGGGGGATCCTGCCTGGATTTGGGGGATTCTGCCCGGTTTTGGGGGATCCTGGCTGGATTTCGGGGATCCTGGCTGGATTTGGGGGATCCTGCCTGGATTTGGGGGATCCTGTCCGGCTTTGAAGGGATCCTGCCCGGCTTTGGGGGATCCTGGCTGGTTTTGGGGGGGATCATGCCTGGCTAGGAGGGGATTCTGTGAGGCTCGAGGGGATCCTGCCCGGTTTTGGGGGGATCCTGCCTGGATTTGGGGGATCCTGCCCTGTTGGAAGAGGATCCTGCCCAGTTTTGGGGGATCCCACCCGGCTTTGTAGGGATCCTGCCTGGTTCAGGGGGATCCTGCCTGGTTCGGGGGGGATCCTGTCTGGCTTTGGTGAGGATTGTGCCCAGTTTGGAGGGGATTCTGCAAAACTGGAGGGGGCTTTTAGGGAGATCCTGCCCTGTTGGATTCTGCCCTGCCTGGTTCAGGGGGATCCTGCCCGGTTTTGGGGGATCCTGCCCGGTTTTGGGGGATCCTGCCTGGTTTTGGGGGGATCCTGCCCGGCTTTGGGGGGATCCTGCCCGGCTTTGGGGGGATCCTGCCCGGTTTTGGGGGATCCTGCCTGGTTTTGGGGGGATCCTGCCTGGCTTTGGGGGGATCCTGCCTGGTTTTGGGGGATCCTGCCTGGCTTTGGGGGGATCCTGCCTGGTTTTGGGGGATCCTGCCTGGTTTTGGGGGGGATCCTGCCTGGTTTTGGGGGCATCTTGCCTGGCTGGAGGGGATCCTGCAAGGCTGGAGGGGATCCTGCCTGGTTTAGGGAGGGAATCCTGCCTGGTTTGGGGGGGATCCTACCCTGCTGATGGGGTCTGTCCCTGTGCCACGAGCCAGACCCAAAACCTGTGGGAGCAGCCCTAAGGGAGCTGGCTGGGATCCTGGTGGAGATTCCAGCTAAAATCTCCTGCAAGTGCTGCTTCAAATCACCTGAGAGAGACCCCGCCGTGTCTCCTGCATTATTCTCTCTAAAGGGATGTTTTAGGAAAGGCTCTTTTAAATTGACTTTTCCCTGTGGGCCCTGTCAGGCTTCCCAGAGTTTTCCTGGAGCCTGGAAAAGCTCCTTGCTCCCCAAATCCCAGTGTCAGGTGTCCCAACCCCTGTTTGGCAGCGCTGTGTGGGTGTGCTGGGATTCCCTGGCCTGCTGTGGGATTTGGGATTTGGGATGGCTGTGGTGGATCATTCCTGGCCTGCCATAGGGTGTGTGCTGGCTGTGGTGGGATTTCCCTGTCCTGATGTGAAATTTGGGATATCTGTGGTGGGATTTCCCTGTCCTGCTGAGGGATGTGGGATTTCCTGGCCTGCTGTGGGATGTGCAATTTGGGATATCTGTGGTGGGATTCCCTGCCCTGCTGTGGAATGTGGGATTTGAGATGTCTGTGGTGGGATTTCCCTGTCCTGATGTGCGATTTGGGATTTCCTGGCCTGTTGTGGAATGTGGGATGGCTGTGGTGAGATTCCCTGGCCTGCTGTGGGATTTGGGATGGTTGTGGTGGGATTTCCCTGTCCTGCTGAGGGATGTGGGATTTCCTGCCCTGCTATGGAATGTGAGATGACTGTGGTGAGATTTCCCTGGCCTGCTGTGGGATGTGGAATTTGGGATATCTGTAGTGGAATTCCCTGCCCTGCTATGGGATTTGGGATAGCTGTGGTGGGATTTCCCTGTCCTGATGTGGAATTTGGGATGTCTGTAGTGGGATTTCCCTGTCCTGATGTGCGATTTGGGATTTCCTGCCCTGCTATGAGATTTGAGATGTCTGTGGTGGGATTTCCTGCCCCGCAATGGGATTTGGGATGTCTGTGGTGGGATTTCCCTGCCCTGCTGTGGGATTTGGGATGTCTGTGGTGGGACTCCCTGCCCTGCTGTGGGATGTGGGATTTGGGCTGGCTGTGGTGGATGATTCCTGCCCTGCTGTGGGCTGTGGGCTGTGGGCTGGCTGTGGTTTCCATCCCATGGCTCCCAGCCATCCCTGGCATGCCCGGGAGCTGGGAATGATCCTCCAGCACTGCCAGGGGTTGGGTTTGGAGCTGAGCTCAGTCCCGGCTCCATCCTGCCCCGTCCTTCCCTGAGCTCACCCCATCCTGCTGGGACAGGGAAGGGTGAGGGGGGAAAAGGCCCCGGGGCAGGCTGAGGGCAGGGATGGCTCTGCCCTGCTCCCCTCAGGACTGAGCTTTGGGATCACATTCCCTCCATTCCTGGGGGCTCCTGGGCTGGGAGACACCAATCACATGGAACAGCATCCCTGAGCCAAACCCATGGGAAAAGGGAGCCAGGAGCTGTGGGCACCTGCTGGAGTGACCCCCCTGGATCCACCTGGATCCACCTGTGATCCCCTCCCCTGGATCCACCTGTGATCCCCCCTGAATCCACCCGTGATCCTCTCTGGATCCACCTATGATCCCTCCCAGATCCACCTGTGATCCCACCTGGATCCACCCGTGATCCCCCTGGATCCACCTGTGATCCCCCCCTGGATCCCACCTGTGATCCCCCCCCTGGATCCCCCCTGTGATCCCCTCTGGATCCACCTGTGATCCTTCAGCTGGATCCCCCCTGTGATCCCTCCCAGATCAACATGTGATCCCCCCTGGATCCACCTGTGATCCCTCCCTGAATCCACCTGTGATCCCCTCCTGGATCCATCTGCAATCACCCAGCTCCCACCACCTGTGATCCCCCCAGATCCACCTGTGACCCCCTCCCCTGGATCCACCTGTGATCCCCTCTGGATCCACCTGTGATCCTTCCCAGATCCACCTATGATCCCTCAGCTGGATCCCCCCTGTGATCCCTCCCACCTGCACCTGTGATCCCCTCCTGGATCCACCTGTGATCCTCCCCTGGATCCATCTGCAATCACCCAGCTCCCACCACCCGTGATCCCCCCAGATCCACCTGTGATCCCCCCCCGGATCCACCCGTGGTCCCCCCTGGATCCACCCGTGATACCCTCTGTGATCCACCTGTGATCCCCTCTGTGATCCACCCATGATCCCCCAGCTCCTCCTCAGCCCGGCCGCCCTTCCCACGCCTTTATCCCGGCCGTGGGTGCCTTGGGCTCTTCCCAGGGCTCAGCGAACCCATCCCAGCTCCTTGGGCTGCTCCAGCCCCTCAGGGCAGCTCCTCGGTGCCAGCTGCGGGCCAGGACCCTTGGAGGGGCCCCGTGGCACTTTTGGAGGGATCCTGTGACAGTTTTGGAGGGATCCTGTGACAGTTTTGGAGGGATTCTGTGTCACTTTTGGGACGGATCCCATGGTCATTCTGAGGTGGGGATCCTGTGACACTTTTGGGGGATCCTGTGACACTTTTGGAGGGATTCTGTGGCACTTTTGGAGGGATCCTGTGACAGTTTTGGAAGGGATCCTGTGACAGTTTTGGAGGGATCCTGTGGCATTTTTGGAGGGATCCTGTGACACTTTTGGGGGATTCTGTGACACTTTTGGAGGGATTCTGTGACACTTTTGGAGGGATTCTGTGGCACTTTTGGAGGGATCCTGTGACATTTTTGGGAGGAATCCTGTGGGCATTCCAAGGTGGGCATCCTGTGGCATTTTTGGAGGGATCCTGTGACCGTTTTGGGAGGGACCCTGCGACGGTTTTGGTGGGATCCTGTGACACTTTTGGGGTGATCCTCTGAGACCCTGGGAGGGATCCTGTGGGCATTCCAAGGTGGGGGATCCTGTGACAGTTTTGAAGAGATCTTGTGGCACTTTTGGGATCCTGCAACATTTTTAGGAGGAATCCTGTGGGCATTCCTAGAGGGGATCCTGTGACACTTTTGGAGAGATCCTGTGACAGTTTTGGAAGGGAACTGTGACATTCTGGGTGGGATCCAGTGACACTTTTGGAGGGATCTTGTGAGTTTTGGAGGGATCCTTTGGGCATTCCAAGGCAGGGACTTTGTGACATTTTCAGAGAGATCCTGTGACACTTTTGGGTGGGATCCTGTGACATTTTTGGAGGGATCCCGTGACATTTTCTGAGGGATGCAGTGACACCCTTGGAAGGATCCTGTGACATTTTTCTGAGGGATCCTGTCACATTTTGGAGAGACCCTGCGAGCACTCCAAGGTGGAATCCTCTCACATCCCAAGGGCTCATCCCGAGCTGCTCCCCCGCTCCCAAAGGCCCCTCCGAGGGCTCTCCCCAGGCCGGGCCTGGCCCGGTTCCAGCCCGGCTCAGCCATCCCGTCCTTCCAGCTCCCTCCCCGGCCCCGGGGCCGCTCCTCCCCGCGGGGCGGAGGAAGCGCCGGGGCCGCGTTCGTTTGTGGGGGACGAGGAAGGGGGAACTGGCACCGCGCTCCGGCGCTAATGGGATTTCTGGGAAGCGGCGCTCTGGCCCTGGAACCGTCCCGATTTCCAACTGGAAGCATCCCACGGTCACCGAACGAGAGCCCGACCCGCCCGTGGCGCTGCGGAGGTGGCGCTGGGAGGGGGACAAGCGACACGGCCGGGGCAGTTTGGTGACACAGAGGTGTGTCCTTGTCCCCGCGCCGCCTGGGACACTCCCAGGGTTTGGTTTTCGGCTCTGTGTGTTTTTCCCCCTGCAGATTCCCGGCTTTTCCCCTCTGGGGCTGCTCCGGGCTTGGGGCGCTGATGAGGACGCGGTTGGGAAGCTGGGAATGAGCTGTGATTCACCGGGAAGCCGTTCCCGGGCACACCAGGGTGTGGTGGGCTGGAGGTGACAATAAATCAGGGCTGTCACATCCCAGGACAGCGAGGGAAAAGCTGCGATTCCCCCCCGGGATATCTCAAGGGAATTTCCAGGGGAAATCCTGGCTAAGGGTGCAAATCCTGAGCCTGACCCTGGGATTTGGGGAACCACGAGTGTGTTTTTTTAGACATTTTTGCGTAGGACAAACCCGATTTGAGGGACCTTTGGCTCTTTTGTGCACGGAGATTGATGAGGTGGGCACGTGCCCGTTTTTTGGAGGGGCTGGAGCTGCCGTGCCAACCGTGTGTGCCAGGCTTGGCTCCACGGTGCCTCTTCCCAGGCGTTTGGGAATACTTCTGCCCACTCCACACATTTCCTGGCACCCATGCCATGATCCCAGGCTGCTCCCAGGGCCGTGGGATGTGCCACAGATGGGTTTGGGGCCAGGGAGCCACCGTGGCCAGCCCAGAGCCACCCAGAGCCGGCGTTTTTGGAGGGGCTGGAGCTGCCGTGCCAACCGTGTGTGCCGGGCTTGGCTCCACGGTGGCTCTTCCCAGGCATTTGGGAATACTTCTGGCCACTCCACACATTTCCTGGCACCCATGCCATGATCCCAGGCCGCTCCCGAGGCCGTGGGATGTGCCACAGATGGGTTTGGGGCCGGAGAGCCACCGTGGCCAGCCCGGAGCCACCCGGAGCCAGCGCTGATCCCGTCCTTGGGAGCTGTTTGGGGCAGAGCCCTTGCACAACCGGCACGGTTGTGTCACCGCCGGTGACAGGCTGTTCCCAGGCCCGGCAAGGTGTGGGATCAGATCTAAAAAAGGAGAATTTCCCCATTCACACCCAGCCCGACACAAGGGCCGCGTGGCGCCGCACCAGCAAAACAATGGGGACGCTCGGCGAGGTGACAAAGCTGCCCACGGTGACAAGTTCGCTGTGTCACCGGAGCCACTCCTACGCCGCCATCCCGGCCTTGGGACCGTGCCTGCGATCCATAAATCTGCTGGCACGGCCTGGATGGTGCCGCTGGCACCTTCCCAGGCTCCCGCTCCGGCAGGTGTGGGGCTCCGGGTGCCGGCTATGCCAGGAATGCGCCGAATGTGTCGGGGCTTGACTGCGGGAGGTCGGGGCTGGGATGAATCACCCGAGGCCTGGCAGCGCTGCAGCTCCCGGGCTGGGGCACAGCCAGCGCTGCCCGAACCCCTGATCCTGATTCTCCAAACGGCCCCAGGAAATGGGAGCTTGTTGTGGCAGCAGCGATGTGGAAGCTGCCGCTGTCTCACGGCCCTGAGGTGCCGAGTTTGTGGCTTTGTTGGTTTTTTGAGCATGGGAGATCTGGAGTGGAAAATTGAGGAGTTTATCCAAAAATCATCAAGAGGCTGTACAGCCTGATGGAGCCCAGGCTGGGGCTCACCCTGACCCCCATCCTGGTGGATCAGAGAGGGAATAGCAGCAGCTGGATTTGGGAATACTTCTGGCCACTCCACACATTTCCTGGCACCCATGCCATGATCTTCTTGAGCAGAGCTCAAGAATCACTGCTGGGAGCAGGGGGATGTTTCAACTTCATCCCCCTGCACCCCCTGAGTGCTCCCAGTTTGGGGCGTTCACAAGGAATTTGTGGCTTTGTTGATTTTTTTGAGAGTGGGAGATCTGGAGTGGAAAATCAGGGAGTTTATCCAAAAATCATCAAGAGGCTCCACAGCCTGATGGAGCCCAGGCTGGGGCTCACCCTGAGCCCCATCCTGGTGGGTCAGAGAGGGAATAGCAGCTGCTGGATTTGTAGAGCCTTAGGAATCACTTCACCCTCCTGCACCCCCTAAGCGCTCTCAGTTTGGGGTGTTCACAAGGAATTTGTGGCTTTATATCCCAGGTGGGTGCAGGGAATGGGAATTCCCAAATCTGATCCCGTTCCACGGCATCTCCTGGACTCGGGGAGCCAAACCGAGCCCCACATCTGCAGGGCCTTATCAGCTGCTGCTCCCGCCTCGCTCCCCCCGAGCGGTTCTGGTGGGATTTGACCGTGATTGAAACCATCCCGCGGCCGCCCCGGCTGCAGCCCGGGGGTGGTGCCGGGCAGATGTTTGTCCAAGGCTGTTTGTGATCATTCCAGCCCCGACGCCCCCGGCTGGAGCTGGAGCTGCTGCAGCTGGGGCTGGACAAAGGCGAAATTCCCACACTGGCCGCGTCGGGAAGGTGGTGCCGGTGCTGTGAGTGCTGCAGGGACGTGGGACAGGGGTGAGGGACAGGGTGGGGACCCTCTGTGTGCATGTGGGGACAAGCTGAGGGCTGGGAGTTGGCACAGGGGTGAGGGACAGGTTGGGGACCCTCTGTGTGTTTGTGGGGACAAACTGAGGGGGCCTGGCATGGGATGCTCCTGGGAGTTGGCACAGGGGTAGGGGACAGGTTGGGGACCCTCTGTGTGTTTGTAGGGACAAGCTGAGGGCTGGGAGTTGGCACAGGGGTGAGAGACAGGGTAGGGACCTTCTGTGTGTTTGTAGGGACAAGCTGAGGGGGACTGGCATGGGATGCTCCAGGGACATGGTACAGGGTGGGGACCCTCTGTGTGCTTGTGGGGACAAACTGGGGGCTGGGAGTTGGGACAGGGATGAGGGGCAAGGTGGGGACCCTCTGTGTGCTTGTAGGGACAAGCTGAGGGGACCTGGCATGGGATGCTCCTGGGAGTTGGCACAGGGGTAGGGGACAGGGTGGGGACCCTCTGTGTGCTTGTGGGGACAAACTGAGGGGGACTGGCATGGGATGCTCCAGGGACATGGGACAGGGTGGGGACCCTCTGTGTGTTTGTAGGGACAAGCTGAAGGGACCTGGCATGGGATGCTCCAGGGACATGGGACAGGGTGGGGACTCTCTGTGTGCTTGTAGGGACAAGCTGAGGGGGCCTGGCATGGGATGCTCCTGGGAGTTGGCACAGGGACGTGGGACAGAGGTGAGGGACAGGGTAGGGACCCTCTGTGAGTTTGTAGGGACAAGCTGAGGGCTGGGAGTTGGGTCAGGGATGAGGGGCAAGGTGGGGACCCTCTGTGTGCTTGCAGGGACAAGCTGAGGGGGCCTGGCATGGGATGCTCCTGGGAGTTGGCACAGGGGTAGGGGACAGGGTGGGGACCCTCTGTGTGTTTGTAGGGACAAGCTGAGGGTACCTGGCATGGGATGCTCCAGGGACAGAAGCGCAGGGTCCCCAGGTGCCGCCGCGCCGCGGGGCTGTGCAGGGACAGCGCCGGGAGCCGGCGGCGGCGCAGCCCGGGGTTAATCATTCAACCCCTCGGCAGGTTGGGTAACGCGGCCAACGGCGCTGCGGGGGCGGGGGGAGGCGACAGGGACATCTGTCCGTCCGCTCAGCAGGGCTCAGGCACGGGGACAGCGCTCTGCTCCTCCTCCTCCTCCTCCAGCCCCCTCTCCGTGGGGATGCAGGTGCTGATCCCGATGGTCCCGTGAGGGGGGCACGGAGGGGGGGACAGGGACATTGTGACACGGTGACAGCGCCGTGTGGCGGCTGAGCGGGAGCCGAGCTGGCCCCCGGCACGGCTGAGGGAGCCAAGAGGCGCAGCTGGGTTGTAAACACGCCGGGATAAAGTTACAGCCATTGATGAGCCTTGGAAAAGCTGCGGGGAAAGGGGGAGAGGGAGCTCCCAGAGCCCCGAGCTGCGGTGCCGGGGTGCGGGAACGGTCCTGGGGTGCGGGGAGCGGCCCCGAGCTGCGATCTCGGGGTGCGGGGAGCGGTCCTGGGGTACGAGGAGCATCCTCAGCCCCTCGGGATCAGCCTGAGCGTGGGGACAGCGGCGGTTCCAGCAGCTCCCACCGGGATGTGGCAATTTGGGCATCTCGGGGACACTCCCAGCGCTCGAGTCCCGGGGACAGGGGATGGGGGACACGCAGCCAGGACGCTGCAGGAGCGGCCGTGGGTTCATGGGGATGCGGAGCCCCTTGGAAACCCTTTTTCCCACCGGGCCGATTGTGCTGCGGTGACTTTGCCGTGTCACGGTGCCATTAAAGGAGAGCAAGGGATGGCTCCCGGCGCTCCGCCCGGAGCCGAGGGGGTTAAGCTGGCGGCAGCTGCGGCGGCTGTTAATGATTGATACCGATGACGGTCTCCATGGGCTTGGAAGGGAAATTATCATCCGCCCCGGCCGGCTGCGGGAGAGCCACGGGCTCGGCGAGTGGCGCAGCGGGCGGAGGGGACGCGCGGTGGCACCGGTGAGTGTGAGCGCGTGTGTGGCTGTGTGTGCGTGTGCAGCCGTGTCACTGAGCCCGGACGTGTCACACGGACCCTGGACGTGTCACACGGACCCTGGACGTGTCACACGGAGCCCGTCCATAGCACACAGAGCCGGGCTACGGCACTCGCGGGCCATTGTCTGCGGCCGGTGGTGGCCCGAGGGTGGTGACAAGCAGAGGTGGCAGGAGCAGCGCTCCAGGCACGGCCCCGTCAGCACCTGGGTGTGATTATGGAGCCCACGGCTCGGGATTTGTCCCAGCAGGATTTTTCCAGCGGCGCTGCCGTAAATCCCCTGAGCTGACCTGGCCGGGGAGGGGTTGGGGCCGCGCTCCTTTGATGACAGGCTCAGGAATTGCTCGGGACAGGAATTCCCGGTCCTAAAGAGCTTAGGGAGAGTTCCAACCCTCCAGGGGCGAGTCCAGGTGGTGGCTCGGAGGTTGTGGTGAGAATGGTGGCACTGGGTGGGGATGGTGGCCCTGGGTGGGGATGGTGGCTCCATGTGGAAATGGTGGCTCCAAAGTGGGAATGGTGGCACTGGGTGGGGATGGTGGCTCCATGTAGTAATGGTGGCTCCGAATGGGAATGGTGGCACTGGGTGGGGATGGTGGCACTGGCAGGAGATGGTGGCTCCATGTGGAAATGGTGGCTCCAAAGTGGGAATGGTGGCACTGGCTGGGAATGGTGGCACTGGGTGGGGATGGTGGCACTGGGTAGGAATGGTGGCACTGGGTGGGGATGGTGGCTCCAGGTAGGAGAGATGGCTCCAAGTGGGATTGGTGGCTTTGGGGGGGAATGGTGGCTCTGAGTTGGAATGATGGCACTGGGTGGAAATGGTGGCTCCAAAGTGGGAATAGTGGCTCTGGGTGGAAATGGTTCCTCCATGTGGGAATGGTGGCTCCAGATGGGGATGGTGGCTTTGGGAGGGGATGGTGGCTTCATGTGGGGATGGTGGCTCCAGGTGGAAATGGTGGCTCCATGAGGGAATGGTGGCTCCGAGTGGGGATGGTGGCTCCAAGTGGGGATGGTGGCTCTGCGATCCCAGTGATCCCATGCACAAGGAACTGCAGCTCTTTCCCCACCAGGGGACAATGGGGTGACATCAGAGCTGCCAGGACACGAACTGTCACCCGCTCTGCCCTGATCCAGGGCTGTCACCCTCCCCAGATATCCCCCACGGGGTCAGGACGCTGCTGCCTCTCCTGCTCCAAACCCCGGCAGCAGCAGCAGCGGCGCTTTTTGGCCGGCACCCCGTGGGCCGTGCCTGGGACGGAGCCGGGGTTTCCAGGGAGATAAAACACAAACTCCCGGTGCTTTTTTTGTGCTTTTTGTGCTTCTCCCCGACCCCAGCTGGCGCGGCAGCGGGGGACTCGCCCTCCCCGCCTCGCTGGCTGCCAGCAGCCGCTTTGTTCTCTGGAAATCCCCGGCCTTCCCCCGCTCCCGGCCCTCCTTCCATCCCCCGGGAGCTTCTCCCGCTGCCCCTCCAGCCCCGGGATGTCCCCGAGTGACGCCGCTGATGTCGCACAGGGCCCGTGGTGGGTGCGCGGGAGCTGCCGGCCGCCCCTCCCGAGGACTTTGCCCGGCTTGGCAAGGCTGGCACGGCAGCCCGGGCACTTCCTTGCCCGGCTTGGCAAGGCTGGCACCACAGCCCGGCTGCTTCCTTGCCCGGCTTGGCAAGGCTGGCACGGCAGCCCGGGCACTTCCTTGCCCGGCTTGGCAAGGCTGGCATGGCAGCCCGGGCACTTCCTTGCCCGGCTTGGCAAGGCTGGCACGGCAGCCCGGCTGCTTCCTTGCCCGGCTTGGCAAGGCTGGCACGGCAGCCTGGGCACTTCCTTGCCTGGCTTGGCAAGGCTGGCACGGCAGCCCGGCTGCTTCCTTGCCTGGCTTGGCAAGGCTGGCACCGCAGCTCGGCCGCTTCCTTGCCTGGCTTGGCAAGGCTGGCACGGCAGCCCGGGCACTTCCTTGCCCGGCTTGGCAAGGCTGGCACGGCAGCCTGGGCACTTCCTTGCCTGGCTTGGCAAGGCTGGCACCGCAGCCTGGGCACTTCCCAGGGCATCCAGCTCCTGCCTCCCCTCCCTGGCTGCTCTCACAGGAATCGTGGCGTGAGGGAGAGCTGGTGGCCAGCGTGTCCTGCAGGAGAGGGTGGCCCTGGGATGGTGTTTGGGGTCTGGGTGGCCCTGGGATGGTTTCTGGGGTCTGGGTGGCCATGGGATGGTGTTTGGGGTCTGAGTGGCTCTAGGATGGTTTTTGGGCTCTAAGTGGCCAAGGGATGGTGTTTGGGTCCTGGGCTAGTTCCTGGGGTCTGGGTGGCCCTGGGATGGTTTCTGGCGTCTGGGTGGCCCTGGGATGGTTTTTGGGGTCTAAGTGGCCCTGGGTGGCCATGGAATGCTGTTTGGGGCCTGGGAGGTCCTGGGATGGTTTTTGGGGTCTTGGACATCCTGGGCTGGTGTTGGAATCTAGGTAGCCCTGGTTTCTGGGGTCTAGGTGGCCCTGGGCTGGTTTTTGGGGTTTAGGTCACTGTAAGATGGTTTTTGGGGTCTAGGTGGCCCTGGGATGGTGTTGGAGTCTAGGTAGGCCTGGCTTCTGGGGTCTGAGTGGACTTGGAATGGTTTTTGGGGTCTGGGTGGCCCTGGGCTGGTGTTAGGGTCCAGGTAGCCCTGGTTTCTGGGGTCTGAGTGGCCCTGGAATGGTTTTTGGGGTCTGGGTGGCCTTGGGGTGGTGTTTGGGTCCTGGGGTGCCCTGGCTGGTGTTGGGGTCTAGGTAGCCCTGGCTTTTGTGGTCTAGGTAACCTTGGGATGGTTTTTGGGGCCTGGGTGTCCCTGGGCTGATGTTGGGGTCTAGGTAGCCCTGGCTTTTGTGGTCTAGTTGGCCCTGGGATAGTTTTTGGGGTCTAGTTGGCCTTGGGATGGTTTTGGGGTCTGGGTGGCCCTGGGCTGGTGTTTGGGGTCCAGGGGCTTCCCAGCCCCCATGCCCAGGTGACCCCACTCAAAGCCTCGAGGTGCTTTGGAAATGGCTCTGAGAGCAGCCAGGGGAGGAGGTGACATTGGGGACATCACTGCGGGCACAGCCCTGGGTGGGCCACGGCTGCTGCTGCCTTTCCTGCCCTCTCCCAGGGCTGCCATGGAATTCCTACAACTGCAGCAGGCCGAGGTCTCGCTGGCCAGGGCAGGAGCTGGGATGGGCCCATGTGGAGATGGAAAATTAAATTCCATTTATTTTTTCAATCCCTATGGTCCCTGCAGGATGGACACAGAGTGCAGAGAATCCCTGGATTTTTGTGCCTTATAATCCATTTTTTCCCTGTTCTTTTGTGCCTTATAATCTGTTTTTTTTCCCTGATTTTTTGCCCCCTGGTTTTTTGTGCCTTTTAATCAATTTTTGGCCACCCTGGGCTCCTGTGCAGAGCGGGGCTCAGCAGTTTGTCCTTGCTGTCCCGAGGGTGGATTGTCCCTCACGGGGACCGTGGGTGACAGGGTGACCCCGAGTGCCCTCCCCTGGGTGCTGAGCGCTGCAGTTCCCGGGGAGAACAGAAAATGGGATTTCCAAGGGCTGCAGCAGGAGGAGAGGTGAAAAAAGGGTTGGAAAAATGAGGGAGGGAAGGAGGGAAGGGAAGAGAAAAAGAGAAAAAAGGAAAAAGGGGAAACAAGGGAAGGAGAAGGTGGGAAAAGGGGAAAAAAGGAACAAGGGGAAAAGAAAAAGGGGAAGGGAAGGGAAGGGAAGGGAAGGGAAGGGAAGGGAAGGGAAGGGAAGGGAAGGGAAGGGAAGGGAAGGGAAGGGAAGGGAAGGGAAGGGAAGGGAAGGGAAGGGAAGGAAAGGAAAGGAAAGGAAAGGAAAGGAAAGGAAAGGAAAGGAAAGGAAAGGAAAGGAAAGGAAAGGAAAGGAAAGGAAAAGGAAAGGAAAGGAAAGGAAAGGAAAGGAAAGGGGAAAGGAAAAGAGGAAGGAAATGTGTGGGGTGTGTTTGGCTGGGGGCCATGTGAGCCCCGTTGTGGGCTGGATCAGCCCTGGCTGTGCCGTGTCCCTGCCCATCCCCAGACACCGCTGACTGTGACAGAGCCCAGCTGGTGCCAGGACCAGGTGCCAACTCCAGGCTGGCAAACCCAGCCTGAACCCAGCTCAGAGCCCCCAAACCTGGCACAGCACCAGTGACACTGAGCTGGTGTGGCAGAGGGTGACACCCCAACATGGAGCCTCCTGTGGCTCCCTCCCTGCTCCTGTCCCCAGATTGCTGTCCCCAAATGGGTCCCCTGGCAGGTGCCATCCTGCCGTGGTGGCAGTGCCACCGGGTGAGCCCTGGGTTGTCACCAAGGAGGGCTGGCACACACCCACAGCCGTTGGGGGACCTTGTCCCCGGATCCTTGGCTGGTGGCGATGGAGGAGTGGATGAGTCACTGTGGTGGGGACATGGGGACAGGGGACAGGGGTTCGGGCAGCATTGGGGCGTTTGGCACTGGTTCAGACCCTGGCATGAGGCTGGTGCTGCCCATGGGTGGTGTGGTGGCAGTTTGGCCAGGGATGTGTCACACCCCGTGTGCCCGGTGCCTTAAAAACGTGGATTTGGGTTTGGCTTAGTTTGGATTTGGTTTGGGTAAGGATTTGGTTGGGGTTTGGATTTGGATCAGTTTGGGTTTGGGTTCTGTTTGGTCTGGATTTGGTTTGGCTTGATTTGGTTTAGGTTTGGACTTAGTTCGAGTTTGAGTTTGGTTTAGCCTGGATTTGGTTTGGTCTGGATTTTGTTTAGTTTGGATTTGTTTCAGGTTTGGTTTGGGTTGGTTTTGGTTTAGCCTGGATTTGGTTTGGTTTGGATTTGATTTAGGTTGGGATTTAGTTCACTTTGGATTTGGTTTGGTCTGGATCTGATTTGGGTTTGGATTTGGTTCAGTTTGGCTTTGGTCTAGATTTGGTTTGTTGTGAATTTGGTTTAGGTTTGGATTTGGCTTCGGTTTGGATTTAGTTCAGTTTGGGTCTGGATTTGTTTTGGTTTGGATTTGGTTCAGTTTGGATCTGGTTTGGGTCTGGATTTGTTTTGGTTTGGATTTGGTTCATTTTGGATTTAGCTCGGTCTGGATTTGGCTCAGTTTGTGTTCAGTTCAGTTTGTGTTTAGTTCAGTTTGTGTTCAGTTCAGTTTGTGTTTAGTTTAGTTCATGTTTAGTTTAGTTTGTGTTCAGTT
Organism: Setophaga petechia; assembly: GCA_024362935.1. Classification (NCBI taxonomy): domain Eukaryota; kingdom Metazoa; phylum Chordata; class Aves; order Passeriformes; family Parulidae; genus Setophaga; species Setophaga petechia. The sequence continues at coordinate 41,901 of JANCRA010000155.1, forward strand.
CAGTTTGTGTTCAGTTCGGTTTGTGTTCAGTTCAGTTTGTGTTCAGTTTAGTTTGTGTTTAGTTCAGTTTGTGTTCAGTTAATTTGTGTTCAGTTTAGTTTGTGTTTAGTTCAGTTTGTGTTTAGTTTAGTTTGGACTCAGTTTTGTCGGTGCCGCAGCGTTGGCACACTCTGGGATGGGCTGAGACCTCTGGTGCCACCCCTGGGCTGGTCCCTGGCACTGAGCTCACCCCAAAGGGGCACAATTGGGATTTTTGGGAGGGAGATGCGGTGCTGGGCAGTGCCCCACGGTGCTCCCGGGATTTTCGGGCGCAGGGCCGTGGCAGGAGGGAGCCCAGCGAGCTCCCCGTGCTGCGCTTCCTTCTTTGGAGCTTTCCCGGCCGTGTCAGCCCCGTCCCTTCCCTCCCTCCTGCCCAAGGATCTTCCTGCCCGCCCTGCGGGCTTTGCATTCTCTCCCCAACTCCAGGCGGAGCGTGGCTCACCCCAAATCCGCCTCTTGTCCATTCCCAAGGGCTCCCCGGGATTTTTTGGGGGTGCTGATGCCCTGCGGGGTCTGTCCCCCCCCGGTTTGGTGCTTGTCCCCATCCTGGTCCCCGGGATTTCCTCCCGGTGTTCCCTGGGGAAGGAACAGGAGGGTGACACTGCCGGGGATGCTTTGGGGACACCCGGGGACGCTTTGGGGACACAAGCAGGGGGAAGGGACGCAGCCGCCGAATCCAGGGCAGCGGCAGAGCTCAGCTCAGCTCGGCGCGGCCGCTTCCCTCGCTGTGACACCCGCCCTTCCCTCTGCCCTGCCGGGCTCGGGGGGGATCAGGAGCCCCTCACCAGCCCCTCTGAGCCCCCCTGAACCCCCTCCCCGAGCTGCCCGTGCCGCCCTTCCCCTGCCACCAGCATCTCCCCGGCTCCGCACCTGGGCTGGGGGAGGCGGCCGTGCCGCGCTGCCCTTCGCCTCTCCTCTGCGGGGACGCTGTTTGTCCCCGCTGTCGCCTTCCCCGCCGCCTGCCGCACACCGGGGCCGCCCAACCCCGCCGCTACCGGAGCCACCGGAGCCCCCCGGAGCCCCCCGGAGCCTCCCGGAGCCCCCCGAGCTCCGCCACCGCCAATGCCACCGGCGCGGGGCGATTGGCACGAGTGGCACAGCACGGGCACGGCCCTCGCCCACCGCCCGCGTCCCCCTGCCCCGCGGGGCCGCCCCGGTGTCCCCGCTGTCCCCTGGCAGCGCGGTGGTGGCGGCGGTGCCATGCCCGGAGCCGGGAGCGGGCGCTGAGCCGGGCGGGCCCCCGGGACCATGCTGAAGTTCCGGGCGGACCGGAGGGTGAGGTAGGAGCCCGCGGGGGGCTGGAGGGGTCCGGGGGGACCCGCGGGGAAGCGGCGGGGCGGGACCCCCGGCCCGGGCAGTGGATCCGGGCAGTGGCTGCTGCATTGCAGTGCTGGGAGGCGATGGGCACTGGCGAGGTTCGGGAGCGGGGGCAGCCCCGGGAGCGGCCGCCGGGCGCTGCTTTCCGGAGCTTTCGGCTCCTTCCTGCGGCTGGGGGCGAGGGGAGGTGTGGGGTGGGGGGAGGCAGCGCGGTGGGTGCCAGCAGGAGCCGAGGGGGCTGCGAAATGGGGGTGTCCTGACCGTAGGGAGAGTTCGGGGACCTGCGGGGATGGGGGCACACCCAGCGCGGGGTTCAGAGTGATGGGCAGAAACTGGGGGGACACCCAGCGTGGGGGTGGTGGGCACGGCTGGAGGGACACCCAGTGTGGGGTTCAGGGTGGTGGGAGGGCTGGGGGGGGACCCAGCATGGGGGTGGTGGGCAGGGATTGGGGGGACACCCAGTGTGGGGTTCAGGGTGATGGGCAGGGATTGGGGGAACACCCAGCGTGGGGGTGGTGGGCAGGGATTGGGGGACACCCATCGTGGGGTTCAGAGTGATGGGCAGAGATTGGGGGGACACTCAGTGTGGGGCTCAGGGGCCTGCAGGGATGGGGGGACACCCAGCGTGGGGTTCAGGGTGGTGGGCAGGGATGGGGGACACCCAGTGTGCGGTTCAGGGTGATGGGCAGAGATTGGGGGGACACCCAGTGTGGGGTTCAGAGACCTGCAGGGATTGGGGGACACCCAGTGTGTGGTTCAGGGTGATGGGCAGAGATTGGGGGACACCCAGTGTGCGGTTCAGAGTGGTGGGCAGGGATGGGGGACACCCAGTGTGGGGCTCAGGGACCTGCAGGGATGGGGGGCACCCAGCGTGGGGTTCAGGGTGGTGGGCAGGGATGGGGCCCCCCCAGCGCGGGGGCGGTGGGTGCTGGCAGCGCCCACTTCCCTCGCCCGGCGCTTTCGGGGTGCTGCTCTCTTGCTGCTCTCTCAGCATCGCGCCCTCCCCGCGCGGCAGCGTCACTGCGGGGATGGGACCTGCCCCAGTTCCCGGGCTTTGAACCCCTCCCAAGGCACCGCCGGGGGTAAATCCGCGCCGGGAGCAGCTCCAGCCCCGGGGCAGAACCACCCGGGCTGTGCTGGAGTGCGGGCCGGGCACTGAGGGCGGCTCTGGTCCGACCAGGAGGGCACTGGGGGGGTCTGGAGAGCGAACCCCCCCAGTTATGGGGTGCACCCACATCCCCCGGGTTTTTAAGGTGCCCCTGGAGGGAATCAGGAGCCTGGCAGGGGTGGGGACAGCAAGGGGTGGCAGCAGCAGCACTTTTTGAGGTGTCAGTGGTGAATGACTCCAGAGCTGGCATGGCATGGCATGGCATGGTCTTGGCAGTGGCGTTTTCTTGCTCAAACTTCCCCCATTTTGCTGACTGGCAGGAGGAGTTGGTGGCGTGCTGGGGCTGCTGGCACAGGGGTGGCACCGTGTCCCAGTGCCCAGCGGGTTTGGGAGGGAGGGGATGGGATCTGGTGTGAAATCCCTGAACCTCATCCTTTCCCCCTGGGCACCCCGGGAAGCAGCATGGGAGGGGGGTCTGGGGTGCCTGGCAGTGCCATCTCTGTGTGACGGGACAGGGATGTGGCACAAGGTGCCAGCTGAGCCTGGGACAGCCCTGTGGCAGCGCTGCTGGCACTGCCAGGGATCCCTTCAGCTGCACCCAGTGCCAGGGAGGCAGAACTGCTTATGGTGGGAATCCTGGGCTGGAGTTTGGGGTCTGAGGGGCTCTGGGGTGATGTTTGGGGTCTGAGGGGTTCTGGGGTGGTGTTTGGGGTCTGAGGGGTCCTGGGGTGTTTTTTAGGGTCTGAGGGGTTCTGGGGTGGTGTTTGGGATCTGAGGGGTCCTGGGGTGGTTTTTAGGGTCTGAGGGGCCCTGGGGTGGTGTTTGGGGTCTGAGGGGTTCTGGGGTGGAGTTTGGGGTCTGAGGGGCCCTGGGGTGGTGTTTGGGGTCTGAGGGGTCCTGGGGTGGTGTTTGGGGTCTGAGGGGTTCTGGGGTGGTATTTGGGATCTGAGGGGCCCTGGGGTGGTGTTTGGGGCCCAGCCCCATGCCCAGGTGACCCCACTCAAAGCCTCGAGGTGCTTTGGAAATGGCTCTGAGAGCAGCCAGGGGAGGAGGTGACATTGGGGACATCGCTGCGGGCACAGCCCTGGATGGGCCACGGCTGCTGCTGCTGCTGCAGCGATTGTGAGTGTGGCCAGTGGTGACAGCTGGGATGTGACAGCAGCAGGAGGGGCGGCTTGGCCACCACAGCCCTGATTTTGGCACTTGAATGAAATCTTTGAGTGCCCAGGGAAGGGGACAGAGCTGGGGAAGGGCTGGAGAGGCCGAGGGAGCTGGGGAAGGGGCTCAGCCTGGAGAAAAGGAGGCTCAGGAGGGACCCTCTGGCTCTCCCTGGCAGGAGGGGACAGCCACGGGGGCTCGGGCTCTGGTTGTCACCCCTGGCAGTGTCCTGTGCAGTGGATGTGGCACTTGGGGACACGTTTGGTGCTGGGCTCGGTGATCTTTCCAACCTAAACAATTCCATGGTTCTGTGATGCTGTGAAGGATCCTAAATCTGGGATTAGCAGCGTGCTCGGGGCAGGGCAGGGGATGCCAGCCCCGGTGCCAACCCCGGTGTGGGCATGGAACCAACAGAGCGGCAAACGTGGCACCAAAGGGACTTTGTGGGTGACACAGGGACAACGTGAGGGACACGGGGACTCCTAACACCCACCCCATCGCTGTCCCCACAGCCACAATGAAAGGCGGAACACCTTCCTGCACCCAGTGACGGGACAGCTCCCCGAGGACACCTCGAGGCTTGACTTGCCAAAGTAGGTCTGGTCCCAAACCCCTTGGGCTGGGGGAGCTGGGGAGGGCTGGGAACACAGGGGGAGCCAGGGAGGGCTGGGATGGGAACACTGGGAGAGCCAGGGAGGACTGGGAACACGGGGGGAGCCGGGGAGGGCTGGGCTGGGGGAGCCAGGGAGGGCTGGGATGGGCCAGCCGGGGGGGGGCTGGGAACACGGGGGGAACCAGGGAGGGCTGGAATGGGAACACTGGGGGAGCCAGGGAAGGCTGGGCTGGGGGAGCCAGGCAGGAGTGGGAACACGGGGGGAGCCAGGGAGGACTGGGAATGCTGTGGGAGCCAGGGAGGACTGGGCTGGGCTGGGCTGGGCTGGACTGGGGGACCCAGGGAGGGTTGGGAACACTTGGGGAGAGCCAGGGTGGGCAGGGATGGGCTGGGGGAACCAGGGAGAACTGGGAGCACTGGGAGAGCCAGGGAGGGCTGGGCTGGGCTGGGGGACCCAGGGAGGGTTGGGAACACTGTGGGAACCAGGGAGGAATGGGATGGCAACACTGGGGGAGCAAGGGAGGGCTGGGATGGGGGACCCAGGGAAGGCTGGGCTGGACTGGGCTGGGCTGGGGGAGCCAGGGAGGGCTGGGAACACTGTGGGAGCCCGGGAGGGCTGGGATGGGAACACTGGGGGAGCCAGGGAGAACTGGGAACACGGGGGGAGCCAGGGAGGGCTGGACTGGGTTGGGCTGGGCTGGGGGAGCCAGGGAGGGCTGGGAACACTGTGGGAGCCAGGGAGGGCTGGGATGGGAACACTGGGGGAGCCAGGGAGAACTGGGAACACTGGGAGAGCCAGGGAGGGCTGGGAATGCTGTGGGAGCCAGGGAAAACTGGGAACACGGGGGGAGCCAAGGAGGACTGGGCTGGGCTGGGCTGGGCCCAGCCATTGGGAGACCCAGGGAGGGTTGGGAACACTTGGGGACCCAGGGAGGGCTGGACTGAAGGACCCAGGGAGAGCTGGGAACACTTGGGGACCCAGGGAGGGTTGGGAACACTTGGGGACCCGGGGAGGGCTGGGCTGGGGGACCCAGGGAGGGCTGGGAACACTTGGGGACCCAGGGAGGGCTGGGAACACTGTGGGGATGACCCCAGCGGGGTGCAGGAGCACAGCCCCGCTGATCCCCCTCTCCCATGTCACAGACACAGCTCGGACATGTCCAGCAAGGCGGGCAGCAAGCGGCCGGCCACCGTCCCCAGCGAGCCCCCCAACCACGCCATGGTGGCCGAGGTGCCCCCGGAGCGCCCCGGAGGCCGGGTGAGTGCCCGGGGCGGTGTGACACGGCTGTCACCGGCTCGGACGGGGACTCGGGGAGCCCAGCCCGGGCACTGAGCATCTCCTGTCACCCTGCACAGGCTCCACGCTCATCCCGCAAGGGCATCGCCTTCGGGAAGCGCTCCAACTCCATGAAGAGGAACCCCAACGCCGCTGTCACCAAGAGCGGGTGGCTCTACAAGCAGGTACCCCCCTGTGCCACCCCTCCCGGCCCCTCAGAGCCCCGGGAACCCCCCTCTCACCGCCCCTCTCCCTTAGGCCAGCTCGGGGGTGAAGCAGTGGAACAAGCGCTGGTTCGTGCTGGTGGATCGCTGCCTCTTCTACTACAAAGGTACGGCCACACCCAGAGCTTGTGGCCACCCCCAGGGCCACCGGCACAAAGTCCCCCGGCTCTTTCCACGCTCCACCCTGTTTTTCCCGGTGTTTGCCGCGCCCAGGGGTTAACGCCGAGCTTTCCCCGCCTCCCTGGCAGCTCCCGGGCTCGCATCAATAATTGAGGAGGTTGTTTGTGAGCCTGGCACGGCTGCGGGAGCAGCAACAGGCGGGGAGCCGATCCCACAGGTGGGATGGAGCCGGGGCGTGGGGAGGGGGCTGTGCCGGGGGTCTCTCCGTGGGTGTAACCCCGAGATTTTCCCCCATCCCCAGACGAGAAGGAGGAGAACATCCTGGGCAGCATCCCCCTGCTCAGCTTCCGCGTGGCCGCCGTGCAGCCCTCGGACAACATCAGCAGGAAGCACACGTTCAAGGTCAGTGCCCCTCGCAGGGGACGGCGTGGCACTGGCGTGGCACTGGCGTGGCACTGCGGTGGCACTGGTGACGCTGGCAGGGTCCCCGCTGCTCTCTCTGGTGGCTTTCTCGGTGACGGGGCATGGAGCGCGCTGTGGTGACCCCCCGTGGGTTGGATCTGGGATGCAGCAGTGTCCCCAAGGTCACCACCCCCTCTGCAGGGCCCTGCTGGGTGCTCCCACCCCTCTCCCTGCCCTGCTTTCCCCTCTCCGTGGCAGCCGGGCTCGGAGCTGTCCCCAATTCCAGCCCCGTTTGAGTCACCTGCCTGGCAGGTGTCACCAGAGCCTGCTGTGGGGCTGGAGAGGGGAACAGGGAGAGGTGACAGTGGCTGCTGTTCCCCCACATCCATCCCTGGCAGGTCTGAGCTTCCCTGGCGCTTTTGGGCACCACTGGGCACCATTGGCATCACCGGGCACCGTCCCCAGTCCAGCTGTTGGTGGTCACGGGTCACTGTGACACTCCCTTGTTGACCCCAGGGTGCCCTCCCCATGTCCAGAGCCAGGGCTGGGCTCCCTACAGGACATTCCCAAGTTTTCCCAGTCTAAGGGAGGGATTTGTGGAGCTGCCCCCTCTTAAAACTGAATTTAGGCTCAGCTGAGCGGGGTTTAGCAGGGAGGGATGGCATGGGGTCTGCCCTGTGCCCGTGCCCACACTGGTGTCACCTTCTGTGACCTGGGGGTGTCCAGGGAAGGGTCTGGAGAGTCCTGAGGAGCTGGGAAGGGTTTGGAGAAATCTGGAAAGGGTTTGGAGAGGCCTGAGGGAGCTGGGAATGATCTGGAGAAACCTGGAAAGGGTTTGGAGGAGCTGAGGGAGCTGGGAAGGGTCTGGAGAGTCCTGAGGGAGCTGGGAAGGGTCTGGAGAGTCCTGAGGGAGCTGGGAAGGGTTTGGAGAAATCTGGAAAGGGTCTGGAGAGTCCTGAGGGAGCTGGGAAGGGTTTGGAGAAATCTGGAAAGGGTCTGGAGAGTCCTGAGGGAGCTGGGAAGGGTTTGGAGAAATCTGGAAAGGGTCTGGAGAGTCCTGAGGGAGCTGGGAAGGGTCTGGAGAGTCCTGAGGGAGCTGGGAAGGGTTTGGAGAGTCCTGAGGCAGCTGGGAAGGTTCAGCCTGGAGCAAAGGAGGCTCAGGGGGAATTTCTGGCTCTGCACAACTCCCTACCAGGAGGGGACAGCCGGGGGGGATTTGGGATCTTATCCCAGGGAACAGGGACAGGAGGAGAGGGAACGGCCTCAGGCTGGGCTGGGGAGGCTCAGGTTGGACATCAGCAGGAATTTCCTGATGGAAAGGGCTGGAAGGGGCTGCCCAGGGGGGTTTGGAGTGCCCATCCCTGGAGGTGGCACCTGGAGGTGGCACTGAGTGCTCAGGGTGGGGATTGGGCACAGTTTGGACTCAGTCATCCCAGAAGGATTTTCCACCCTCACTAATTCCATGATTCTGTGAAATCCCTGCTGCCTGGCACTGATGAGGGAAAACCTCTCAAAGCTGCTGCCCACACCCCCAGCTCAGCAGCTCCAGGGTTTGGCAGAACAGTTTCATCCAGGGAAGGGCAGAGGGGTTCCCACCCCGCTCCCACTGACCCCGTGTCTGTGTTTCCTCCTCCTCCTCCTCCTCCTCCCTCGGCGGGTGAGGATGCCAGGACAGGAGGGGTTTCTTGGTGCCACCACCACGCCAGCACCCAGCCACCACGGCCTAGGTAGTGTTCCACCTTCTCGTGTTTGTGGTGCATGCAGAGGCTGAGGGACCCCCGGGCTCGCTCTGCTCCCCGCTCCCGCTCATCCCAGGGATGGATCCCTTCCATTTCCCCTTTTCCTCTGCCTGCAGAGCTTCCAGAACTGCATGGGGGGGCTCAGGAGGTGACCCCAGCTGGGCACGGTGGCTGCATGCTCTGGGGAGGATGGAAACTCAAGGGAGGGGTTTCATCAGACTTAATTTTTCTTAATTTGTTTTAGTTCTTTTTTTTTAAGAGATTGAACCCTCGAAATCCTTTCAGGAGAAGAACTCTGCTTCCTCCCTTTTCTTCCTCCTCGCTTTCCCCCCACCCCTTTCCACGGGGGGAAGGTGGAAGCTTCAGAAAGGCTCTCAAATAAAGGCTCCTTCCAGCACGTTCTGGGCGGAGAACGAGCACCAACATCTCGGGTCAAAACTGAGCCTTTTCCTCCCAAAATATTTCCTGGGCTGAGAAACCACCTTCCCCCTCACCCTGCATGGACGATGCTCCTCTGGTGCTGCTGCTCTTGCTGGGCCCTTTTGCCACCCAATATTGGGGTGCTGCTTATCTTGGGGGGTGGGAGCTGACCCCAAAAAATCCTTGTGGGTGACTCCAAGGGGGATAAAACCCAGCCATGAGGGTCCTGCAGGGCTTTCTCCTCTCACACAGAGGGGAAGGAGCGCTGCAGGCAGCCCCTGGTTTGCCACCCCAATATTGGGGTGCTGCTCCTCTTGGGGGGTGGGAGCTGACCCCAAAAAATCCCTGGGGGTGATTCCAAGGGGGATAAAACCCAGCCATGAGGGGCCTGCAGAGCTTTTCCCCCAAACATGGAGGGGAAGGAGCACTGCAGGCAACCCCTGGTTTGCCACCCCAATATTGGGGGTGCTGCTCCTCTCACCCAAAAAATCCTTGTGGGTGACTCCAAGGGGGATAAAACCCAGCCATGAGGGTCCTGCAGAGCTTTTCCCCCGCACACAGAGGGGAAGAAGCACTGCTGGCAGCCCCTGGAGCAGCGGGATGGGGTGCCAGGCTGGAAGCAGAGCTCTCACGCCCTGTCTGTGTCCCCCTCCCCGTTCTGTGCCCCCACAGGTGACGGTGTGCTGGGTGGAGGAGCTGCCGGCGGGTAACGGGCAGTCCCTGTCTCCTCCCCAGGCCGAGCACGCCGGCATCCGCACCTACTTCTTCAGCGCCGAGAACACGGAGGAGCAGGAGTCCTGGATCCAGGCCATGGGCGAGGCCGCCCGCGTGCAGATCCCACCCAGCCAGAGGTCAGTGCCAGGGCAGTGCCCACATCTCCTGGGGACACGGGGCTGTCCTTGCCCAGTGTCACTGCACTGCCCAGCCCACTTGGGGACACAGTACTGTCCTTGCCCAGTGTCACCACACTGCCCACATCTCCTGGGGACACGGTGCTGTCCTTGCCCAATGCTGCCACACTGCCCGGCCCTCCTGGGGTGCTGTCCTTGTCCTGTGCCACCGCACTGCCCAGATCTCCTGGGGACACAGTACTGTCCTTGCCCAGTGCCACCGCGCTGCCCACATCTCCTGGGGACACGGTGCTGTCCTTGCCCAGTGCCACCACACTGCCCACATCTCCTGGGGACACGGTGCTGTCCTTGCCCAGTGCCATAGCACTGCCCAGCCCACCTGGGGACACGGTGCTGTCCTTGCCCAATGCTGCCACACTGGCCAGCCCTCCTGGGGTGCTGTCCTTGTCCTGTGCCACTGCACTGCCCAACCCACTTGGGAACACAGTGCTGTCCTTGCCCAATGCTGCCACACTGCCCAGCCCTCCTGGGGACACAGTGCTGTCCTTGCCCCCAGTGCCACCGCACTGCCCAGCCCACTTGGGGACATGGTGCTGTCCTTGCCCAGTGCCACCGCGCTGCCCAGATCTCCTGGGGACACAGTACTGTCCTTGCCCACATCTCCTGGGGACACGGGGCTGTCCTTGCCCAGTGCCACCACACTGCCCAGCCCTCCTGGGGACACAGTGCCCTCCATGTCTGGGGACATCTGGGGGCGTAAGGGACACTCTGGAGAAGGGAACTGGGGGAGCAGTGACCCCACAAGGCTCAGGGAGGGACAGGCCATTGCTGGCCACCCCTTGACCCAAAGGTCAGCGCCCACTGCACTGCCCAACCCTCCCGGGGTGGTGTCCTTGCCCCCAATTCCTGGGGACATTTTGGTTGGAGGCATGAGGGACCCTCTGGAGAAGGGAACTGGGGAAGTAGTGACCCCACAAGGCTCAGGGAGGGACAGAGCATTGCTGGCCACCCCTCGACACAGATGTCAGCACGGCTGCACTGCCTGGCCCTCCTGGGGACATGGTGCCCTCCATGCCTGGGGACATTTGGGGGCGTAAGGGACACTCTGGAGAACAGACCTGGGGGAGCAGTGACCCCACAAGGCTCAGGGAGGGACAGAGCATCACCGGCCACCCCAGGGGCACTGCCAGGCCTTGGTGACCCCTCTGTGGTGTCTCGGCACCCCCAGGCACGAGAAGCCAGACTCGGAGAACATCCCCCCCAGCAAACACCACCACCACCACCACTGCAACGCCGCCCACCGCGAGCACCCCAAGGCCGAGCCCGACACCAAGACCCGCGGGGAGGGTGACGGCCGCGGCTCGGAGAAGATGGAGCGGAAACCGTCAGAGCGGGCGGACGCCAAGAAGGATCCTCTGGCCAAAACCAACGGCCTGGCTGGGCAGGAGCCGCCCTCGGAGCCGGGCAGTCCCTACCCCGAGGGGCCGCGGGGGCCGGCGAGCGCCGAGCGGCCGGCACAGCCCAACGGGTGGCCGTACCCCTCGCCCAGCCGGCCCGGCAGCACCGCCTTCCCCGCGGCGGGGGACGGTGACAGCGGGGCCCAGCGCCGCAGCGTCGCCCCCAGGTCCCACCCCGAGAAGGTGGCGCAGCGCAAGAGCTCCATGACGCAGCTGCAGCAGTGGGTGAACTCGCGCCGCGCCACCGCGCCCGCCGAGGAGCTGCGCAGGTGAGCCAGGATGTGCCAGGGTGCTCCTCTGCTCCGGGGTTGGTCCCTCTGGGAGTGTTCTGCCCCTTTCTGTCTGTTTTGTGGCCTCATGGGGGTCAGAAAATCTTGGTTTTATCTCATTTTTTCTTTCTCTCCCCGTGCCAGCTCAGAGCTGGGTGTGGGACATCCCAAAAAGGGGTGGGTTGGAGAAGGGGTGTCCCTGGGAGGAGTGAAGCCAGGATGAGGAAAGCACCAGAGAGGCCTTTGGAGGAGGGATACAAGGACAGGAAGCCACCAGAGCATCTCTGGGACGAGGGAGCCACCTCAGTGTCCCTGCAGAAGGGATATGAGGAGAGGAGGCCGCCATGAGACCCCAGAAAGGAGGAATTCCATGGGGGGAAGCTCCCACAGAACCCCTGGCAGGAGGAATTCCATGGGGGGAAGTTCCCACAGAACCCCTGGCAGAAGGAATTCCATGGGGGGAACTCCTACAGAACCCCTGGCAGAAGGAATTCCATGGGGGGAAGCTCCCACAGAACCCCTGGCAGAAGGAATTCCATGAGGGAAGGCTCCCACAGAGCCCATGGCAGGAGGAATTCCACGGGGGGAACTCCCACAGAACCCCTGGCAGAAGGAATTCCATATTCCATGGGGGGAAGCTCCCACAGAACCCCTGGCAGGAGGAATTCCATATTCCATGGGGGGAAGCTCCCACAGAACCCCTGGCAGGAGGAATTCCATATTCCATGGGGGGAAGCTCCCACAGAACCCCTGGCAGGAGGAATTCCATGAGGGGAACTCCCACAGAACCCCTGGCAGGAGGAATTCCATATTCCATGGGGGGAAGCTCCCACAGAACCCCTGGCAGGAGGAATTCCATATTCCATGAGGGGAACTCCCACAGAACCCCTGGCAGGAGGAATTCCATATTCCATGGGGGGAAGCTCCCACAGAACCCCTGGCAGAAGGAATTCCACGGGGGGAAGCTCCCACAGAACCCCTGGCAGAAGGAATTCCTTATTCCATGGGGGGAAGCTCCCACAGGAGGAATTCCACGAGCACGGAACCCCTGGCAGGACAAATGCCACCCATCCAGCATTCCTGCTGTCTTTGCCCACCACCTTGCCCAGGCACTGCCCACTGCCAGCCCGGCTCTCACCTCTCTCTCCCCATCTCCAGCCCCACCAGGTTTTACCCCGTGTCCCGCCGGGTGCCCGATTACTACTCGCCCTACTCACCTCAGTACCCCGAGGAGTACCAGTACTACCCGCCGGGCGTGCGCCCCGACAGCATCTGCTCCATGCCCGCCTTCGACCGCGTCAGCCCGCCGTGGGCGCTGGAGGACAAACGCCACTCCTTCCGCAACGGGGGTCCCTTCCACCCCGCCTTCGGCCGCCAGGACGTCCCGCTGTGGCTGCCGGCGCCCTCCAGGCCACCCAGCTACCTGGACGAGGTGGACGCGGCCTCGGGCTCTCTGCGGAGGATGTCGCTGCAGCCGCGCTCGCGCTCGGTGCCGCGCTCGCCCAGCCAGGGCTCCTACAGCCGCGCCAGGGTTTACTCGCCCGTGCGCTCGCCCAGCGCCCGCTTCGAGCGCCTGCCGCCCCGCGGGGACGAGATTTACGCCGACCCCCGCCACCTTCGTGATGCGCAGGTCCATCAGCTCGCCCAAGGTGGGCACCAACGGGGTGGGGCAGGGGTGTGGCTGTGTCGCGGCTGTGTCCCCTCTGTGTGCACAGCCTGGCCACAAAGTGACACCGAGCCTGTGGGTTGGGGTAGAGAGGGGGTTTGGGGTCCTTGTTGGTGTCCTGCAAAGGTTCCCTGGTTGTGTTTGTTGGATGGGATGGGATCCGTGGGATGGGGATCCATGGGATGGGATTTGTGGGATGAGATGGGATCTGTGGGATTGGATGGGATCCATGGGATGGAATGAGATCCATGGGATGGGATGGGATGAGATGGGATCCATGGGATGGAATGGGATTCATAGGATGGGATCCATGGGATGGGATCAGATCAATGGAATGGGATGGGATCCATGGGATCCATGGGATGGGATCCATGGGATGGGATGGGATAGGATGGGATGAGATCGATGGGATGGGATCCATGGGTTGTGATGGGATCCATGGGATGGGATCTGTGGGAAGGGATGGAATCCATGGGATGTGATGGGATCTGTGGGAAGGGATGGGATCCATGGGATGTGATGGGATCCATGGGGTGGGATGGGATCCATGGGATATGGTGTTTATACAGGAAATGATGTGGAGTTTTTAGAGGAAAACCCTGGTTTTCACAGTGGTTTTTGGAGGAAAACCTTGGAGGAAAACCCTGATTTTGCCAGGGAGTTTTGGGGGAAAATCCCCGATTTGCCAGTAGTTTTTGGATGAAAACTTTTGGGAGCCCAAGATGTGCTCCCAAGCAGGGAGCGCTGATGCCCCTGTCCCTCTCCTGTGCTTTGTCCTCCTGTCCCGTGTCCCTGATTTCGGGCTGGGGGTCCCCTCTCTCCACAGTACGATTACCTGGGTGACAGGCGGCCCGTGCCAGCCGGGGTGTACCCCTACCACTTCCCGGCGTCCCCCACCATCCACGACAAAATGGTACGTACCTGCTGTCCCCTGGGGGTGACCCTGGGACAGGGGGCACAGACCCCACCCCGGGGACGTGGGGCAGTTCGGGGGGTCCTCACTCAGGTGGCCAAGGAGGAACCAGTGCGCTCCAGGGGCAGAGCTGGGCCTTTCATTGGTGTCTCCGCTCCCTCCCGGCCATTCCCAAAGGAATCCATGTGGGAAGGCCCCTCTGTAGCAGTGGGACACCCTCGGACCCCCCTGGCTCAGTCCAAACCTCTCCCGCTCTGCTTCCTCACATCTGGCCACAGCTGCTTTGTTCTCCTGCCTCGTGTCCCCTCCCAGAGCTGGGGGGTGACACCAGGAGGTCCCCACAGATCCCAAAACCCTGGGACGGGACCACCAGAGGAGGGAGAAGCCTGAATTTCACCACAGCCCACCCATGCCGCCCATCCATCCCCGCAGCCGGAGGCAGGGTCTCCCTAGAAATAACAAAAGAAAATAAATAAAATGCCCGAGGGTGTGCGGGGCACATTCCCAGCAGCATTCCCAGCAGCATTCCCAGCCCGGGGGCCATTCCATAGGCTCCCCCCTAACCGCTTTGCTTCTTCTTTTATGTGTTTTGCTGCTCGTTTCTTGCCTGCTGGCTCCTGGTAGGATGAACTTTTAGACCTTCAGTTGCAAAGAAACCTAGAATATTTGGACCAGCAGGTAGGCGGAGCTGGCTGCCAGCCTCACCTCACCGGCTGCTTCTCGTGCCCCCTCCCGTGTGCCCTGTGTCCCTGTCCCCTCCTGCCATCCATGCTCACCAGCATCCCAGCAGCATCCCAGCAGCACCAGTTGTCTTTTTATTTTTTAGTTTGGCTTCTTCCATCCTCTGCATCCGTAGGGCCGCTCATCGCTCTGCAGAAAACTCAGCCCCCCCAAAACCTCTGTGGGGTTTTTTTGGGGGGAGTTTTGGGGGGTTTTGGGGCACATTCCAGCATTTATGGGGGTTGTCCTGGAGCTCAGGGGGTGCAGCAGGTCTGGAACACCCCAGGTTGGTGCTGGGCACGGTGCCAGCGTGGCCGTGCTGTCCCCAAGGCTGGCACCCTTTGCCCAGGGTGTCCCCTGTGCCAGGGGTGGCAGGTGATCAGTGGGGACAGTGGCCGTGGTGATGTGGTGGCCCCTGAGGGGTGACAGGTTTGGTGAAGGTGGGCACCAAAAGCCAGGAATGGTCTGGTGGTTCTGGAGAGGTTTTTGGAGGAAAATCTTCATTTTGCCAGGGTTTTTGGAGGAAAACCTTGAAGGAGAACTCTGATTTTGCCAGCGATTTTTAGAGGAAAACCATGATTTTGCCAGGAGTTTTTAGAGGAAAATCATGATTTTACCAAGGGTTTTGGAGGAAAACGGTGGTTTTGCCAGGGATTTTGGAGGAAAACCATGATTTTACCAAGGGTTTTGGAGGAAAACCCTGATTTTGACAGAGGGTTATGGAGGAAAATCCTGGATTTGCCAGTAATGGTAGTTTTTGGAGGAAAACTCTGGTTTTGCCAGTGGTTTCTGAAGGAAACCTTAATTTTGCCAGTGGTTTCTGGAAAAAAACCCTGATTTTGACTGGGTTTTTTTTTTAGGGAAACCCTGGAAGGAAAACCATGGTTTTGAATGGCGTTTTTGGAAGAAAATCTTGTAGGAAAAACTTTGATTTTGAATGGAGCTTTTCGAGCAGAATCTTGGAGGAAAACTGTGATTTTGCCAGGGGTTTTAGAGGAAAACCATTATTTTACCAAGGGTTTTTGAGGAAAACCCCGATTTTGACAGGGGGTTATGGAGGAAAACTCTGGTTTTGCCAGTGGTTTCTGAAGGAAACCTTAATTTTGACAGGGTTTTTGGAGGAAAACCCTAATTTTGCTAGAGTTTTATTGAACAAAACCCTGGAAGGAAAACCATTATTTGTGTGGTGTTTTCGGAGAAAAACCCTGATTTTGTTAGAGTTTTTTTGAGGGAAAACCCTGAAAGGAAAACCATGATTTTGTGTGGCATTTTTGGAGGAAAACCCTGATTCTGCCAGCGATTTTTGGAGGAAATCTGCACTGACTCCATCCCAGGAGCGTGGGGAAGGGGGATCCAGCCGGGAGAGCCCCCAGTGACGCATCCGGGCGGCGTCTGAAGCCTCAGCCGGGCACGGGAGCTGCAGCCAGGCTGGCACGGAGGGAGCCGCTCCCGGCACGATCCCATTTGGCTGCAAATCTCCCCATGGCCGCGATCTGTGTCCGCCCTGGAGCGGGGCCAGGAGCTCCCGCTGCAATAAAAGCTCCCTCGCAGCCGCCGGCAGCGCCGCAGCCTCTCCGCGGCTCTTTAAAACGCTCCCTAAAAAGGTTTGGCATCTCCTCCTCCTCCTCCTCCTCCTCTGGCAGCGGCCTCTGGAGAGGTTAGTTCGGAGTGACGCTGTCAGGGCCGCTTTTCAAACATCCTCCTGCTCTGTTTGCTCTCTCCTTCCTCGCCCGCGCCCCAGCAGGGTTTGGTGACAAAGTGTTGTCACCTTTGGGATTTCAGCCATCCCAGGGCTCCCCTGCTCAGGGCTGGGGGCTCTGGGATGAGCTCCAGTGCTGGTGACTTGAGTGGCTGTGTCACCTGGCACACAGGGAGCTGTGCAGCAGTGCTTGGGGACAGTGCTGTCCCCATGGAGTGGCACAGACGTGCCCGGCAGCACGGATGTGCCATTCCTGGTGCCACCTGGAAAAGGGGACGCTGCTGTCCCCAGTCACCTCCCCAGCGCCCAGCAGGGCCGTGCCAGCCCTGATTGAGCACAGAGCCATGGGGCAGTGCCAGGGCCTGTCCGTGTGTCCGTCTGTGTGCCGGGCCACGCCGCTGCCGTCCGTGTCCGAGCTCGTGTCCGTCTGTGCCATCTGCTCTGAGCTGGCTCTGTTTTATCCGTGTTTTCCCCCAAAAAAGCACTCTAAAAGGAGCAACAGCGGCGTGAGGCCACAGCTGGAGCCCCTGGGCCATCCCAGGAGGTGGCACTTTGCATCCTGAGGGCTCCTGGACCGGTGACCGCTGGCACAGGCGCGTGTCCCCGCTGACCTGTGCCCTTTCCTTCCCTGTGTGCCGCAGATGAGCGAGAGCGAGACCCTCATCACTATGGTGAACAGGATGGTGGAGACCTCCTCCCCTAGGGCCCAGCTCTACATGCAAGTAAGGCTCCGGCCACCGGGCCCCGCATGGCTCGTGCCCGGCGGCCACCCGGGGTCACCTCCTGCCACCCGGGGTCACCTCCTGCCACCCGGGGTCACCTCCTGCCATCGTCACTCACGCGGCGGCCGCGGCATCCGGCACATCCCGCTCTCGCTGCTCTCGGGGGAGGCGCTGCTCCATCCCAGGCTTTGCTAATCCATCCATGAGCCATCCCAAGCCGGCAAATCCTCGTGCTGGGCAGCGCGAGGTGGGCACGGAGCTGCCCTCGGGGAATTCTTGGGGACAGAGCTGTCCTGGGGACTCTTGGGGACGGAGCCACCCTCGGAATTCTTGGGGATGGGGCTGCCCTCGGGCACCCTTGGGGACGGAGCTGTCCCGGGGGCTCTTGGGGACGGAGCTGTCCCGGGGGGCTCTTGGGGACAGAGCCACCCTCGGGATTCTTGGGGATGGGGCTGCCCTCGGGGACTCTTGGGGACTGAGATGCCCCTGGGGACCCTTGGGGATGGAGCTGCCCCAGGGACTCTCGGACAGAGCTGTCCTGGGGATTCTCGAAGCTGTCCCAGGGACTCTCGGAGGTGTCCTGGAGACTCCTGGGGACGGAGATGCCCCTGGGGACCCTTGGGGACAGAGCCAGCCCCGGAGACTCTTGGGGACAGAGCTGCCCTCGGGGGCCCTTGGGGACGGAACTGTCCCGGGGACTCTCGGAGCTGCCTCAGGCGACTCTTGGGGACAGAGCCAGCCCCGAGGACTCTCAGAGCTGCCCTGGGAGATTCTTGGGGACAGAGTCACCCAGGGACTCTCAGACAGAGCCACCCCGGACACTCAGGGCTTGGCTCGTCCTTGTTTCTCAAGGAGAAGTTGTGGGGTGACAGGAATGCAGCTCTTAAACCAACGGAATAATTCCTGAAATAGGGACAGGGAACGGCCATCCACACCCCCCGGAGGTTCTTTCTGTCCCCAACACTGGGACATCCCCGCAATGTCACATGGCTTGAGCCCCCCCGGTGCCACCCACCCCGGGTTGTGCTGCCCTGGGCACTTCCTGGCTGGGATTTTCCAACAAAAACGGCGCCGGTTTGCATCTGCTGCCAGCGGGGATGTGCTGGAGGCTGAATCCGGGGATGCTCCTCCGGCTTGCCGGGCTCCCTGCCCGGAGGCCGCCTCATCCCGATCCGGCCGGCTGTGCCTCCGGCCCCGCGGGCATTTCCCAGATCCGGATCCATTTGCATCATCCCGGAGCTTTCAGTGGCTCCGAAGCGCCCTCTCCGCTTTCTAGCAATATCCATCCCCTCCTGCCTATCTGCTGCCTTTCATCTCCGGCTCCCCGAGGCAGTTAATTGCCGAAGGTCCCATTAGTAATTGAGATTTCCAGGAAAGGAAAATGACTCACGGAGGAGCCGGGCGGGGGTAAACAGGCCCTGCTGCTGCTGCTGCTTTATCGGTGCTCCCACTCCGCCGAGGTGGAATTACAGCTCAATCTCGCTGCCTTTGTTTTTCCCCGCCGCTGGAATGGTGGTGCTGGTTAATGATTCACGAGGAGGCAGCTCCTCAAACTCCTTGCGCGGAGCTTTTTTCCCCTGCATCGTTCCCGCTGGGAATGGGCAGGGAGAGGTTGTGGCTTCATCCCGGTGACTCCCGATTGATGGGGAGCATCCATCGCTCCGGGGCTCGGCTCCTGCCTCCTTTTCCCGGCTCGCAGGGAGGGCAGAGGGGGCTGGGAGCTGCCTCCCCTTCCCTGGGCATCCCGGTGAGGGCTGTGCTGTGCTCACCCCGTGCTCTGCTTGCAGGTGACGCCGTTCCCGGAGCCCTACAGGGACAGCCTGCACCCCTACAAGATCAGCGAGCAGGACACCGATGTAAGAGCCAGTCCTGTCCCCTCTCTGTGTCCCCTGTCCTCGTATTCCAGTCACTCTGTGTCCCTCAGGGATAAATCTTCCCAACTTTCGGTCTTGCCCTATCTCCCAGTTTGTCCCATGTCACCCCAAAGTCTCTGCAGTGACAGCAGGAGTTTGGAAACCCCCCCAAGGCCATAAATCCCATAAATCCCATAAATCCCACCAATCCTGGCTGCATCCCAGTGGGATTCTCACCCTCTCCCCCCTTTCTCTTCCCCGCTCCCGGCACAGAAGCTGCTGGGGAAGCTCTGCGAGCAGAACAAGGTGCTGCGGGAGCAGGAGAGGCTGGTGCAGCAGCTCCGCGCTGAGAAGGTACCTGGTGGCACCTCAGGTGGCCCCGTGGGGACCTGGGGGTGGCACCTGCGTGGTGAGGAAGTGATGTCACCACGGGAGGGTTTGGGTTGAGCCTGGACGTCCAGGTGTGAGTGTCACCTGCCACCCTTAACCTGGACACCCAGGTGTGAGTGTCACCTGTCACCCCTGAACCTGGACATCCAGGTGTGTGTGTTCCCTGTCACCCCTAACCTGGACATCCAGGTGTGAGTGTCACCTGCCACCTTTAACCTGGACGACCAGGTGTGTGTGTGTGTCCCCTGTCACCCCTTGACCTGGACACCCAGGTGTGGGTGTCACCTGTCACCCCAAACCTGGACATCCAGGTGTGAGTGTCACCTGCCACCCCTGAACCTGGACATCCAGGTGTGTGTGTCCCCTGTCACCCTGAACCAGGTGTGTGTGTCCCCTGTCACCCTTTAACCTGGACATCCAGGTGTGTGTGTCCCCTGCCACCCCTGAACCTGGATACCCAGGTGGGTGTGTCACCTGTCACCCTGAACCAGGTGAGAGTGTCCCCTGCCACTTTTAACCTGGACATCCAGGTGTGTGTATCCCCTGCCATCCCTTGACCTGGACATCCAGGTGTGTGTGAGTGTCCCGTGTCACCCTTTAACCTGGACATCCAGGTGTATGTGTCCCCTGCCACCCCTGAACCAGGTGAGCAGGTCCCCTACCACCCCTGTCTTGAAGGGACATTAAAAACCTCTTGTCCCACCCCTGGGCCACTATCCCAGGTTCTCCAATGCATCTTTGGACCCTTCCAGGGATGTGGCAGCCACAGTTTGGGGACATTTCTGAGCTGGGTGAGACTCCTGGTGTGTTATTGAGCAGCCAGGACCTCGTGGCTCTGTCTGTCCCCACAGGAGAGCCTGGAGAGTGCCCTGATGGGGACCCACCAGGAGCTGGAGATGTTCGGGAGCCAGCCCGCCTACCCGGAGAAGCTGCTGCACAAGAAGGAATCTCTGCAGAACCAGCTCATCAACATCCGCGTGGAGCTGTCCCAGGCCAGCACGGTAACGGAGATCCAGGTCCCTTTTGTCCCTTTTGTCCCTTCCTGGCTGGGAAATGAGCAGGGAATTCCCCTTGGCTGCCTGAGGACAAAGTCCCTCACTGGGCACAAAGCGAATTTGGCACCCTCCAGGTGCCACCTCAGCTCCTGGTTCTGTCTCTGCCCTGCCCTGGGCACCTCAGAGCTTGTCCCCTCTGCTGCCACCCCCTCCCCAGCTTGGGGGGCTGTGCTGGGTGACAAAGACCCCCCTGATCCCCCCACTGTCCCCCAGGCCCTGGCAAACAGCACGGCCGAGTACGAGAGCCTGGAGAGCGAGGTGAGCACCCTGCACAATGACCTCTGGGAGCAGCTCAACCTGGACATCCAGGTGAGAGGGTCACCTGCCACCCCTAACCTGGACATCCAGGTGAGAGGGTCACCTGCCACCCCTAACCTGGACATCCAGGTGACAGGGTCACCTGCCACCCCTAACCTGGACATCCAGGTGTGTGTGTCTGTTCCCTGTCACCTCTAACCTGGACATCCAGGTGTGTGTGTCCCCATGCCACCCCTAACCTGGACATCCAGGTGAGAGGGTCACCTGCCACCCCTAACCTGGACATCCAGGTGTGTGTGTGTCCCTGTGCCACCCCTAACCTGGACATCCAGGTGTGTGTGGCCCTGTGCCACCCCTAACCTGGACATCCAGGTGTGTGTGTCCCCTGTCACCTTTAACCTGGACATCCAAGTGTATGTGTCCCCTGTCACCTTTAACCTGGACATCCAGGTGTGTGTGTCCCCATGCCACCCCTAACCTGGACATCCAGGTGAGAGGGTCACCTGTCACCCCTAACCTGGACATCCAGGTGTGTGTGTCCCCTGTCACCTTTAACCTGGACATCCAGGTGTGTGTGTCCCCTGTCACCCCTTAACCTGGACATTCAGGTGAGAGGGTCACCTGTCACCCCTAACCTGGACATCCAGGTGTGTGTGTCCCCATGCCACCCCTAACCTGGACATCCATGTGAGAGGGTCACCTGCCACCCCTAACCTGGACATCCAGGTGTGAGTGTCACCTGTCACCCCTAACCTGGACATCCAGATGTGTGTGTCCCCTGTCACCTTTAACCTGGACACCCAGGTGTGTGTGTCCCCTGCCACCCTGAACCTGGACACTCAGGTGTGTGTGTGTCCCTGTGCCACCCCTAACCTGGACATCCAGGTGAGAGAGTCACTGTCACCCCTGAACTTGGACATCCAGGTGTGTGTGTCCCCTGACCCTGCACACCCATGTCCCCTGCCACCCTTGGGGTCCCCATGGAGATGAAATCCCCCCCCTGTCCCCCCACCCATGGGTTCTCCATGCCCTCACATCCAGCTTTGGCCACTGTGGCCACCTGGGTGCCATCGAGAGGGGCAGCCCAGAGTCCCCACAGCCCCAGCAGCCCCGGTGGCTTCCTGGGAGCAGATCCAGGGATTCCAGCAGGACAAAACCCTGGACGTGGCAGTTCAGCCCCGCTCAGCTCCTGTGGCTGGGTCTGGGGCTGGGCTGTGCCCAGTTTGGGGTTGGCACCGGTGCCCTGGGACCCCTCTGAGCTCTGCCTCTCCCCCGTCCAGAGCGAGATGCTGAACCGGCAGATCCAGAGGGAGATCTGGCGGATCCAGGACGTGATGGAGGGGCTGAGGAAGAACAACCCCTCCCGAGGCACCGACACGGCCAAGCACAGAGGTGAGGAGGGCTGGCCCTGCACGGGGTGTCCCCAATGGGCTCCAGCTCAGCAGGGTGAAAACCCTCATTATTATCTTTAATTATCATGAATTATCTTGAATTTTCTCGTTCCTCCGCAGTGGCCCTGGGCCCCTCGGGCACGTACAGCTCCAACAGCCCTGCCAGCCCCCTGAGCTCTGCCAGCCTCACCAGCCCCCTGAGCCCCTTCTCCCTCATCTCCGGCTCCCAGGGATCGCCCACCAAGCCCGGCCCTGGCGAGGTCAGTGACCCTGAGTGTCCCCTCTTTGTCACCGGGGGGGATGACAAAGAGATCCCCTGTTTGTCACCACGGAGCTGCCTCCCCTCGTGGCTCTGCCTGGGGACACCGTTTTGGTGACATGGATGGGTCTTGGTGTCACTTTGTGACTTTGGGGTCTGTGGTCCTTGCAGGGCTGTGTGTCCAGGAGTTGCTCAGCTCCTGGTGCCACCACAGCCGCTCTGGGTGCCCTCACCCCGGGCTGGTGCCACCTTCACACACAGCACATTCATTTAGGGCACAATTTGGGGACTCCCCAACCCCACCTGGCTGCACAGAGGTGACACCAGCCCCAAAAGCTGCCAAGAACCCTTCACTTGGACAGCCCCGAGCCCTGCCTGGCCTTGGGGACTGTGACCGTGTTCACAGGGCTCTGAGGATGAGGGAAGAGATGAGGATCTGACTCCATGTTTCAGAAGGCTGATTAATTATTTTATTATATATATTATATCAAAACTATACTAAAAGAATAGAAGAAAGGATTTCATCAGAAGGCTGGCTAAGAATAGAAAAGGAAAAGAATGATAGCAAAGGTTTTGTGGCTCAGACTCTGTCTGAGCCAGCTCACTGTGGTTGGCCATTAATTAGAAACAAACAACATGGGCCAATCACAGATGCACCTGTTGCATTCCACAGCAGCAGATAATATTGTTTACATTTTATTCCTGAGGCCTCTCAGCTTCTCAGGAGGAAAAATCCTAAAGAAAAGGATTTTCCATAAAAGATGTCTGCGACAGGGGACAAGCACAGGATGTGGCGCACCGAGAGGGACCCTCTGGAGCCGCTCCCTCTCCTCCATCCCTTCCTCCAGGACGCTCCCGCCGTGTTTCTCTCTCTCTTTTCTAACTCTCTCTCTTCCTTCTCCGCTCTCACGCCTCCCGCTCTGCCCGCCCAGGAACCGGGCCCGCCTCGACCTCCCCTCCCCAAGTCCTACGTGCCCCTGGAGTCTCCTCCGGCCGTTCCTCCACTCCCCAGCGAGAGCCGCCTCTGGCCCTACCCCGCCTCCCCTTCCTGGCACCAAGGAGAGGCCAAGCGGGGACAGGTACCGAACCCTGCCGTCCCCTTCCTCCTCCTCCTCCTCCTCCTCGTAGCATGGAAGGCGCTGGGGTGAGGCTGCCCGCCCCAAATCCACAGGGACAACGTGGAGGTGGCACTTGGCCCAGGGACAGCGTGGAGGTGGCACTTGGCACAGTGGAGGTGGCACTTGGCACAATGGAGGTGGCGCTTGGCACAGGGACAGCTCTGGGTCCATCCCTGCCACACCCCTGGTGTCCCTAGGGTTGCCACACCCTGTGTGCGCCCAGGACAGGGATTGTCCCCTCCTCCTCATCCTCCTCCTCCTCCTCATAGCATGGAAGGTGCTGGGGTGAGAATGCCCACCCCGAATCCACAGGGACAGCGTGGAGGTGACACTTGGCCCAGGGACAGCGTGGAGGTGGCTCTTGGCATGGGGACAATTCTGTGTCCTGCCCTGCCACACCCCTGGTGTCCCCAGGGTCACCACACCCTGTGCTCACTCAGGACAGGGATTGTCCCCTCCTCCTCCTCTTCCTCCTCCTCCTCATAGCATGGAAGGCGCTGGGGTGAGGATGCCCGCCCCGAATCCACAGGGACAGCGTGGAGGTGGCACTTGGCACAGTGCAGGTGGCACTTGGCACAGGGACAGCGTGGAGGTGGCACTTGGCGCTCTGCGTCCTGCCCTGCCACACCCCTGGTGTCCCCAGGGTCGCCACGCCCTGTGCACGCCCAGAACAGGGATTGTCCCCTCCTCCTCATCCTCCTCCTCCTCCTGGGGAGGTTGTCCCTGGTTGTCCCCTCTGCTTTGCTCTGCCTCTGTCACTGTCCTTCCGTGTCACTCTGAGCCCCCAGCTCCAGGGCAAACCTGGATTTGGGAACACCTGGTGACACCTCGGCCGTGTGTGGGGACACAGGTGACACGAGTGTCCTCACAGCCAGGGGTGTGACCGTGGAGAAGCAGTGGCTGTGCCGAGCTGGGAAGGGGCACGGTGCCAGCACAGGTGGCACAGTGGTGGCTGTGTCATCCAGGGGTGTCAGGGTGAATTTAGGGGACACACCGGGCTGCTGGCCCTGTTGTCACACCCCTCTGTCACCCCAGCAGTTCTCATGGGATGCAAGAGGGGAAGGACCCCAAAAATGTCCCTGTGCTGGCTCTCCTGTCCCTGTGTGACCCCATGGGCACAGGGTGCTGTGGGGGCCCAGCACAGAGCCAGGATGTCCCTGTCCCCAGCTCCTGCAGGCTGTGGAGGGATTGTCACCCTCACCGTGGGGACAGCAGTGTGTGCCCAGCCCTGACAGGAGGGGACACAGCAGGGACAGGAGCAGAGCCCCCCTCAGCTCCTCTCCCCTCAGTTTTGGGGTGCTCTGGTCCCACCTGGCTGCTGTCTGTGTGTCCATGGAGCGTGGCCATGGTCTGGCTGTCACCCCAAGGGCAGCTGGAGTGACAAAGATGTCCGTGTCACAAAGATGTCTGGCTGTCACCCCAAGAGCAGCAGGTGTCCTGTCCATTTGTCCCTGATCTGTCACCTCAAGAGCAGTGGATGTCACCTTTGTGTTCCTAGTCTGTCTGTCACCCCAAGAGCAGCGGGTGTCCCCTGTCTGTGTGTCCATTGTCTGTTTGTCACCCCAAGAGCAGCAGATGTCCCCTGTCCGTATGTCCATGATCTGTCTGTCACCCCAAGAGTAGCAGGTGTCCCCTGTGTGTTTGTCCCTGATCTGTCACCTCAAGAGCAGCGGGTGTCCCCTCTCCATGTGTCCCCTGTCACCCCAAGAGCAGCAGGTGTCCCCTGTCCGTGTGTTCCTTTTCTGTCACCCCAAGAGCCGCGGGTGTCCCCTGTCCATGTGTCCCCTGTCACTCCAAGAGCCGCGGGTGTCCCTTGTCCGTGTGTCCCTGATCTGTCACCCCAAGAGCCGCGGGTGTCCCCTGTCTGTGTGTCCCCTGTCACCCCAAGAGCCGCGGGTGTCCCCTGTCTGTGTGTCCCCTGTCACCTCAAGAGCAGTGGGTGTCCCCTGTCCATGTGTCCCTTGTCTGTCACCCCAAGAGCCGCCGGTGTCCCCAGGCAGAGCGTGGTCCCCAGGCAGGCCCGGGGCTCACTGGGGACCCTTTTTCCCCTTTGCACAGCCCAAACCAGGCCTGGAGCAGAGCAAGAAGGAGCCCCCCCGGCCCAGCCCCCCCGGCCCCACGCCCGAGGGGCTCCCACAGACCCGCCCGGAGCACGACGGCGACAAACAGGCAGCTCTCAACAAGGGTACGGCGCTGGGGACACCCGGGGGTGGCACTGGGACCCCGCCCCGGCTCCCCCAGGGCTCATCCCGGTGTCCTGGTGTCCCCGCAGTGGGAATCGTCCCCCCCAGGACCAAATCTCCGGCGGAGGAGGAGGCGGTGCCCAGGAGGAACGGGCTGGCCAACGGGCTCAGCTCTCGGGTATGGATGGGCTGGGGGAGCACTGGGGGGCCCTGCTGCACCTGGGGACAGGAGGGTGGCTCCACGTGTCACCATCTGTCAAGCAGGGCAGCCACAGGCACTCTCTGTGTTGTCCTTTTATACTACAAACTATGTATAACATATTTACACCTAATTCCCAATACCTATCACCTATGTTAGACAGTGCACTTCTATTCTAAACCAATCCCAAAGTGCCAACATCACAGCAGAAAATGGAGAACAAGAAGAAGGAGAAAGGCTGGACATGCCCAAGTTCTTCCATCTTGTCCCCATAACCCCCATACCAAAAATCCCAAAATCACTATAGCACACGAGAAAACACAAGTGCACACTGCTGTTCTCAAGGGGAAGGAAAAAAGGAAAGTTTATTTTCTGACTCTAACATTTATAGTTTTCCAAGAGTGACAGCGGATTTGGAGGGTGACAGTGCCACCTCTCTAATGACACTGGTGAAACCAACAGTGTCCATCAAATTTATCCTCCTCCATAAAGGAATGCAAAACAATGAGTTATTTACATAGTGTGTGAGAAACCTCACTACAAGAATGTCAACATCAGAAGGCTTAGAAAATCTTAAAAAAACCAGAGTGACAACCATCCACCTCCTGGAGACCCCCAGGGTGAATTCAGCACCTTCCCTGCTGCTGGGAGTTCACGGGTTTTTGGTTGTTGATTGCTGCCCCGAGATGTGCAGGATGTCTCTGTTTCAGCCCATGCAGCTGAAGAATGAGTCAGAGCTCTTCACTTCTCAGTCTTGAGGTTGTTTATTAATTCTTATTTATAAAATTTTCTTTCTGTCCAGCTGAGATCTGCTAAGCAGGGCAGCCACAGGCACTCTCTGTGTTGTCCTTTTATACTACAACAAACTACATATAACATATTTACACTTAATTCCCAATACCTATCACCCATGTTAGACAGTGCACTTCTATTGTAAATATAACATATTTACAATTACTTTCTAATACCTATCACCTGTGTTACACAGTGCACTTCCATTTTAAACCAATCCCAAAGTGCCGACATCACTGCAGAAAATGGAGAACAAGAAGAAGAAGAAGAAAGGCTGGACATGCCCAAGTTCCTCCATCTTGTCCCCATAACCCCCATACCAAAAATCCCAAAATCTACATTTTCACCCTGTGATAATTTTATTATTACACCATTCAAACCTGTGTGACTTTCAGGTCCTTATACAAAGCTGGTAATTTGCTCCGGGGGTCAAAATCAAATCCCCAGGTGCTCTGGGCTGTGTGCCAGGGTCTGGGGTCCTGGGGAACTCTGGACACCCGGAGGGATGCACTGAGTTCTGACAGGGAGTGACATCCCCGGAGTGACATCTCTGGGAGTGACATCCCCAGAGTGACATCTCGGGAGTCACAGCCATCCCGGCGGCTCACGGCAGAGGGATGTGGCACTGGGAGGATGTGACCGGCCACCAGTGGGTGACCGTGCGGCTGTGACTCGTCCCCAGGAGAGACCCAAGAGCGCCGTGTTCGCCACCGAGACCAAGGTGAAGATGAGCGTGGAGGAGCAGATCGACCGCATGAAGCGCCACCAGAGCGGCTCCATGAAGGAGAAGCGGCGCAGCCTGCAGCTCCCCGGCCCGCAGCAGCTCCCCGGCCCCCAGCCCGAGCCCCCCGGCACCAAAACCCGCTCCTCATACAAGGTGGTGAGTCCCTGAGCCCGGCGGGGACACCGCGGGGTGGCACAGGCGACAAGGCGCCACCGCGTGGGGACGCTGAGCGGGACGCGGTCCGTGTGTCTGTCTGTCGCAGGTGCGGCGGCACCGCAGCATCCACGAGGTGGACATCTCGGACCTGGAGGCCGCGCTGCGCTCCGACGAGCCCGGCAAGGTGTACGAGACCCCGCAGGAGGAGATCACCCGGCTGAGGAAGATGGAGCTGGAGCCGCAGCACTACGAGGTGGACATCAACAAGGAGGTGGGCACAGCGTGTCCCCGAGTGTCCCCAGGGTGGCAGCAGCCTGGAGCAGGGTCCGGGCAGGGGTTGGGGGTCAGCAGTGGGGGCTGGAGTCCCCAGGGTCCGGCACAGGGCACCACGGAGCTCGTCCCTCTGTCCCCAGCTGTCCACGCCGGACAAAGTCCTGATCCCCGAGCGCTACGTGGAGCTGGAGCCAGAATCACCCCTCAGCCCTGAGGAGATGAAGGAGAAGCAGAAGAAGGTGGAAAGGATCAAGACTCTCATTGCCAAATCCAGGTGAGGCTGCAGCGCCCATGCCAGCCGTGCCAGGGGTCATCCTGAGGGGCACTGACCACCCACCTGAACCCCTGCCTGACCATCCTGAGCAGAACTGACCACCCATCTCCACCCCTTCCCTGAGCAGAACTGACCACCCATCTCCATCCCTTCCCAATCCAAGACCATCCACCCACCTCCATCCCTTCCTTGTCCTTCCTGAGGGGCACTGACCACCCATCCCCATCCCTTCCCATTCCAAGACCACCCACCCACCTCCACCCCTTCCCACCCATCCCAAGGGGACCCTACCACCCCTCTCCCCCCATCCCATCCCATCCCATCCCATCCCATCCCATCCCACCCCTCTCCCACCCCATCCCGGGGGTCCTGGCAGGGATGCTGACCCCAGGTGCCATTCCCAGCCTGCAGAACGTCATCCCCCTGGGCGAGGGGGAGGTGGACACCCCGCAGGACCCTGAGGTGCAGCTGCAGGAGCAGGAGAAGAGGATCGAGATCTCCTGTGCCCTGGCTGCCGAGGCCTCGCGCCGCGGCCGGATGCTCTCGGGTGAGGAAGGGGGGCTTGGAGGGTCAGACCCTGCAGATCCCTGGCAGAGCGAGGTGCCAGGAGGGCAGGGGGGTGAGGGCAGCACAGTGGGCAGGACAGGGCTCAGCCTTGGGACAGGGGGACAGGTGATGCCGACAGCTCCTGGACCTGCCTGCCACACCTGGGGCTGCCCACCTGGGGCGGAGCAGCTGTTCCAGCCGGGCACAGCTTCCAGCACAACCGTGGGAGTGCCTGCCTGGGTGGCATGAGGTGGCATGAGATGGCATGAGGTGGCTGAGCAAGCACATTGGCACCCCACGCAGGGAGGTTGCGGTGTCACCCTGTGCCCAGGGAGGGAACTGTGGTGTCACCCCGTGCCAGAGGGATTGTGGTGGCACAGGCTGGCACCTTGTGGCCGTGCATGATGGCGCTTCATGCTGGGGGGGATTGTGGTGGCACGCTGTGCCCAGGTGAGCATGGTGACATCCTGTGCCTGGCTGACCGCGGTGCCACATCGTGCCTGGGTGCCCTCGGTGCCACACGGTGCCCGGGTGCCCTCGGTGCCACACCATGCCTTGTCCATGAGGAGCCCTGCCGGGAGCTCACGTGTGCGTGCTGTGCCCAGCTGTCACTCTGTCCTTCCTGCCAGCTGTGACTCTGCCCTGCCAGCTGTGGCTGTTTGTCCTTCCCAGCTGTGGCTGCTTGTCCTGCTCAGCCGTGGCTGTTTTTCCTGCCAGCTGTGCCTCTATCCTGCCCAGCTGTGGCTGTCTGCCCTGCCAGCTGTGACTCTGCCCTACCAGCTGTGATTCTGCCCAATACCTGCTTGCTTCTCCCCTTTCCTTTCTCTCTTCTCCCTGCCCCTGCCCTCCTCGGTGTCCCCTCTGCTGTTCCCTTTGCTCTGTCCCCTCTGCTGTCCCCTCTGCTGTCCCCTTTGCTCTGTCCCCTCTGCTATCCCCTCCGCTCTATCCCCTCCATGCTGTCCCCTCTGCTCTGTCCCCTCTGCTGTCCCCTCCGCTATCTCCTTTGCTCTGTCCCCTCCGCTGTCCCCTTCACTTTGTCCCCTCTGCTGTCCCCTCCGCTGTCCCCTCCGCTGTCTCCTTCACTTTGTCCCCTCTGCTGTCCCCTCTGCTGTCCCCTCCACTGTCCCCTCCGCTGTCCCCTTTGCTCTGTCCCCTCTGCTCTGTCCCCTCCGCTGTCCCGTGTCCTTCACCCTCTCTCCCGTTTCTCGTTTCCAGCTCAGTGCGCCACCCCCAGCCCTCCCACCTCCCCAGCCTCCCCGACTCCACCGACCAACCCCCTCTCGTCCGAGCCGCCCCGGGCCGACAGCAGCCACCTCATGCGGGTGTGAGCCTGTGACGTAAGCACCTCTTCTCTCTGACGTCATCCCCTCCATCCCCTCGCTGCCACGTCAGCCCCGGCTCCCCCATGGACCGTGTAGGGGGAAAAGGGGGGTCCCAGCATGAAAACAGGGGGGTCCCAGCCTCCCCCGGCTCCTTGGAGCCAAATCCCGGCCGCGTTTCCCATGGGGAGGGGTGGGCGTGGGGTGGAGCCCCCCCAGCTCAGCCCCTCTGTCCTGTCCCACCCCTCAGCTCAAGCCCTGGCTGCTGCCGGCGCCATCAAGTTCCACGGGGCCACGTTTTAGTCCCCTCCTGAGGTGACACCGAACCTCTCGCCACCGTCCTCGGTTCTCCCGGACCCCCTTCCCTCCCTCCGGCGGCGACACCAGCGGGAGAGGTGGCACCGATGGCAGCCCTGTCCCAAGGAGACGGGCAGGGGGCTGGGATTGTCCCCAAGGAATCCCCAGGGCTGTCAGTGGACACAGGGACAGCCCTGGACAGCTGTGACAGCGGCCACAGGGACACAGCTGTGACAGCGGCCACTAGGATACACCTGGACAGCTGTGACAGTGGCCAAAGGGACACAGCTGTGACAGTGGCCACAGGGACACAGCTGTGACAATGGCCACCACGATACACCTGGACAGCTGTGACAGTGGCCACATGGACACAGCTGTGACAGTGGCCACCAGGACACAGCTGTGACAGCGGCCACAGGGACACAACCGGACAGCTGTGACAGCAGCCACAGGGACACAGCTGTGACAGTGGCCACCACGATACACCTGGACAGCTGTGACAGTGGCCACAGGGACACAGCTGTGAAGGCGGCCACCAGGGACACAGCTGTGACAGTGGCCACCACAATACACCTGGACAGCTGTGACAGTGGCCACAGGGACACAGCTGTGACAGTGGCCACCAGCCCCATGGCGAGCACAGGACCCCTGGGACAGCCCCCCAAGGTCTGTGAAGGGGCTCTTGGGGTGGGGACCCGCCTGTCCCCACCGTGGATGGTGCTGCCACCTCCCAGCAGACCGGACCTGGCTGCTCCCCCTCGGCTCCTTGGGCGCTGTTTCCCCTCCCTGAGCTCTGACCCTGATTTTGGAACCCGTCTGTGTCACCCCCGGTGGCCCAGCCGGAGGAAGAGGGGACAGGACGGATGGAGGTGGCACTGGGGGGACATTGAGGTGCCCAGGGCGCTCCAAGCACGGAGCAGGAGCTCTGGGCAGGGAATTGGGGTGCCAGGTGGGATAACGGAGCTGTGGGAATGCAGAGACCCCCTCTGGAGGGTAGGGACGGTTCTGAGGAGGGGTCTGGGGACAGAGGTGTCACCTGGGGACCCGCTGTCACCCTCCAAAAATCCCTTCCCGCGGCTCTCCAGTCCCTTCCAGCGGTTCGGATTTCCTGTAGCAAATTCCCCCTTTTCTTTATCATCCCGGAGAGTGGGAAAGAAGCAGAATCCCTGGAAGGATGTGAGCATGGCAGGGGCCAGGAGCTGGATCCCAAACCCCAAATCTCCAACCCCAAATCCCATCCATCCCTCCTGGCCCCATCCCAAACCCCCCAGGACCCTCCCTGCATCCCAATGCCAACTTAGCAATACTTGTAGGATCCCTGGAGCCCTGAACCCCGCTCCCATCTGAGCCTCCCTCAGCCCCTTTAGCTCATAAAGCTGGCCCTTTATTTTGCTATTTACATGCCTTAATATATGTTTGATGGAAATTCTACATTTATAATATATATCTATATTTGGTTTTTCCCCTTCTTTTCCCGGGAAAAGGCTCGTGCCGAGCTCTCTCTTCTCCGCAGGATTTGTTGGCGCCAGCCCCGCCAACAAAAAAAAAAAAAAAAATAAAAAAGGTTCTTTACCAATTTATCAGAGGGGGAAGGAAATAAAAAAACAAAACACAAAAAAAAAAACCAAAAAAAAAAAAAAGAAGAAGAAAAAAAAAAAGGAAAAAAAACCTATTTAAAAAATATATCTATTTTTTCTGCTTTTATTAAAAGCAAATTTATTTAAAATAAAATATACAGAGACTGTAAGTTTGAAGAGAGGATGAGTTTATTTCCCTGTGTGCCCTCTCGGGTCACTGGGGCAGACCCCCCCTTACTCTGGGGACACCTTGGGGACATCCTGAGGTGGCTGTGGGGCAGCAATTCCCATCTCCAGGACCCAAAGCTCCCACCCTGCCCTTCCCAAAGCCACCAGCTGCTGTCCCCAAAGTATGACCCGGCCGCGATTTTATTTTATTTTATTTAAAAAAAAAACAATAATAAAAAAAAGAAAACCAAACCTTAATCAATTAATTTTATTTTGATTATTATTTTTCATAAACACTTCATAAAGCAGTGACTTGTTAGCCCAGAAAGGATTTGCATCGGGAGGAAAGAAATAAATAAATCTATTTATGCATTCGGAGAGGGTGGGACGGGAGGGCTTTGGTTTTCTGGGATATTTTCCTAGCGGTAGAGAAATAAAAATATCTATGAAACAACGACGCTCTCCTGTCTTTTTTTTCCCGGGGGTGGGCTTGGATGTGGATTTTAGTGTTGGGTTGGAGAAGCAGGGGGTGATGGGGCTCCACAGGCAGCTGCTCCTCCCTCTCCCTCTCCTCTCCCTGGTTTTGGGATTTGTTTTCCCATTAGGGTTGGGTTTGGTGCTTGTGGAGGTGCTGTCTCCAAAACTGTGACATGAAGCCACCATGTCCCCCCTGGAGCCACCATGTCCTTCTGTAGCCATCATGTTCCCCACAAGCCACCATGACCCCCCCTGGGACCACCATGTCCCCCTGGGGCCACCATGTCCCTCTGTAACCACCGTGTCCCTTCTAGAGCCACCATGTCCCCTGCAGCCACCATGTCCCCCTGGAGCCACCATGTCCACCTGCAGCCACCCCCTTGGAGCCACCATGTCCCCCTGGAACCACCATGTCTCTTCTGGAGCCACCGCATCCCCCTTGGAGCCACCATGTCCCTTCTGGAGCCACCATGTCCCTTCTGGAGCCACCGTGTCCCTTCTGGAGCCACCATGTCCTTTCTGGAGCCATCATGACCCCTGGGACCACCATGTCCCTCTGTAGCCACCGTGTCCCTTCTGTAACCACCATGTCCCTTCTGGAGCCACCATGTCCCTTCTGGAGCCACCATGTCCACCTGCAGCCACCTCCTTGGAGCCACCATGTCCCTCTGTAGCCACTGTGTCCCCCTTGGAGCCACCATGTTCCTCTGGAGCCATCATGTCCCTCTGTAACCACCATGTCCCGCTGGAGCCACCATGTCTCTTCTGGAGCCACCGCATCCCCCTTGGAGCCACCGTGTCCCTTCTGGAGCCACCATGTCCCTCTGGAGCCACCATGTCTTTTCTGGAGCCATCATGACCCCTGGGACCACCATGTCCCTCTGTAGCCACCGTGTCCCTTCTATAACCACCATGTCCCTTCTGGAGCCACCATGTTCCCCTGGAGCCACCATGTTCCCCTGGAGCCACCATGTCCCTCTGTAGCCATCTTGTCCCCCCTAGAGCCACCATGTTCCTCTGGGGCCACTAGGTGCCCCTCATGCCACCATGTCCACCTGCAGCCACCCCCTTGGAACCATCATGTCCCCCTCGAGCCACCATGTCCCTTCTGGAGCCACCATGACCCCTGGAGCCACCATGTCCCTTCTGAAGCCACCATGTCCCTCTGTAGCCACCATGTCCCTTCTGAAGCCACGATGTCCCTTGTAGCCATCTCGTCCCCTCTGGAGCCACTATGTCCCCTGGAGCCACCATGTCCACCTGCAGCCACCCCCTTGGAGCCACCATGTCCCTCTGGAGACACCATGTCCCCCTGGAACCACCATGTCCCTTCTGCAGCCACCATGTCCCTCTGTAGCCATCTTGTCCCCCCTAGAGCCACCATGTCCCTGGAGCCACCATGTCCCCCTGTAACCACCGTGTCCCTTCTAGAGCCACCATGTCCCCTGGAGCCACCGTGTCCCTCTGTAGCCACCATGTCCCCTCTGTAACCACCATGTCCCCTGGAGCCACCATGTCCTCCTGTAACCACCATGTCCCTTCTGGAGCCACCATGTCCCCTGGAGCCACCGCGTCCCCCGCCGGAGGTGGCACCGTGGGCGTTCCCGGGCCGTTAATGATTCCCAGGATGACGTGGGGACTAAAGGGCTTTTCCAAGGGTCACTCTGCAAGCGGGGCCACCCTCGCCCGGCCTCGCCCAGCCCTGTCACCTCCAAGATGGTGTCCCTGAGCGACTTCCAGCGTAAGCAGGCACGGGGTGGTCGTGTCCGGGCCGGAATTCCTGTCCCGGCTGGAATTCGGGATCTGGGAGCTCCGTGGGGACCTTTGGCACATCCCGGTCCCGGCTGGGATCCCCCCTGGATGGGGTGGCAGGGGCAGGGAGGGGTGAGATGGGAAAGGGGATGGGCCAGGGGTGGGGAGATTCTCCAGGATCATGCAGGGATCATCTCCAGCTTTTCCTGGAGGGAAAGGGGAAAGGGAACGGCTGGGGAAAGGCTGGGCAGGGATTTCCCGTGGAGTTTTCCTTTGCTGATTTATCCGATGCCCTTTGGGGTTTCTGGAGCACCAACAGCCTCCTCCAGGCCTGGCCTGGGTGTGAAGGGTGATCCTGAGATTTGGGGGAAAAGCCCAAAGGGTATTTTTGGGGAGGAACGGGACAGGGAGGTGCTGGGACCGCAGGTTGGAGCCTTTGCCTTCTCTCCCATTTTCCACAGGGATCGGAGTGGGGCTGGTCGGCTTCGGCCTCTTCTTCCTCCTCTTTGGGATCCTCCTGTATTTCGACTCGGTGCTCCTGGCCTTTGGGAACGTGAGTAGGGCCGGCCTGGGGGTCCCCACAGCGGGATCAAGGTGCGGCCCTGACCCTCTCCCCTCCCTCCTCCCAGCTCCTCTTCCTCTCTGGCTTGGTCTTCATCATCGGCTTCCGGAGGACCTTCACCTTCTTCTTCCAGCGGCCCAAGCTGAAGGGCACCAGCTTCTTCTTCGGGGGGCTCATCGTGGTCCTCATGCGGTGGCCGATCCTGGGCATGCTGCTGGAGGCCTACGGCTTCATCTCCCTCTTCAGGTGTGGGATGGGATCCCTGGCATGGGATTCTGGGCTTGGGATCCCTGGGATCCTGGGCATGGATCACTGGGATGGGATCTGGGCATGGGATCCCTGGGATGGGATCCTTGGGATGGGATCCCTGGGATGGGATCCTTGGGATGGCATCCTGGGCTTGGGATGTCTGGGATGGGATCTGGCCATGGGATCCTGGTCATGGGATCCTGGTCATGGGATCCTGGGCTTGGGATCCCTGGCATGGGATCTGGGCATGGGATCCCTGGGATGGGATTCTGGGCATGGGATGCTCAGAATGGGATTCTGGGCATGGGATCCCTGGGATGGGATCCTGGGGATGAGATCACTGGGATGGGATCCTGAGCATGGGATCCCTGGGCATGGGATCCTGGGGATGAGATCACTGGGATGGGATTCTGGGCATGGGATCCTCAGGATGAGATCCTGGGCATGGGATCCCTGGGATGGGATCCTCAGGATGCGATTCTGAGCATGGGATCCCTGGGATGGGATCCTTGGGATGGGATCCTGGGCTTGGGATCTCTGGGATGGGATCCTGGGCATGGGATCCTGGGAATGGGATCCTCAGAATGGGATCCCTGGGATGAGATCCTTGGGATGGGATCCTGGAGATGAGACCCCTGGGATGGGATCCTCAGGATGGAATCCTCAGGATGGGATCCTGGGCATGGGATCCTGGGCATGGGTTCCCTGGGATAGGATCCCTGGGATGGGATCCTCAGGATGGGATCCTCGGCATGGGATCCTCGGGATGAGATCCTGGGCATGGGATCCTCATGATGGGATTCTGGGCATGGGATCCCTGGGTGTGGGATCCTGGGGATGAGATCACTGGCATGGGATTCTGGGCATGGGATCCTCAGGATGCGATTCTGGGCATGGGATCCGTGGGATGGGATCCTTGGGATGGGATCCTGGGGATGGGATCCTCAGGATGGAACCCGGGCTTGGGGGATGCTCCAGAGCTCAGCAAGGCCTTTTGTGTCCACACAGGAGCTTCTTCCCGGTGGCTTTTGGGTTTTTGGGCTCGCTGGCAAACATCCCCCTGCTGAGCCAGGTGAGAGGGGGCTGCGGACCCCTGGGAGTGGGCAGTGCCTGGCTGGGATCCATCCCCCTGTGCCCCTGGGGGTGGGCAGTGCCTGGCTGGGATCCATCTCCTGGTGCCCCTCAGGGTGGGCAGTGCCCGGCTGGGATCCATCCCCCTGTGCCCCTCAGGGTGGGCAGTGCCCGGCTGGGATCCATCTCCTGGTGCCCCTCAGGGTGGGCAGTGCCCGGCTGGGATCCATCCCCCTGTGCCCCTCAGGGTGGGCAGTGCCCGGCTGGGATCCATCCCCCTGTGCCCCTCAGGGTGGGCACTCCCTGGCTGGGATCCATCTCCTGGTGCCCCTCAGGGTGGGCAGTGCCTGGCTGGGATCCATCTTCTGGTGCCCCTCAGGGTGGGCAGTGCCCGGCTGGGATCCATCCCCCTGTGCCCCTCAGGGTGGGCAGTGCCCGGCTGGGATCCATCCCCCTGTGCCCCTCAGGATGGGCACTCCCTGGCTGGGATCCATCCCCCTGTGCCCCTCAGGATGGGCAGTGCCTGGCTGGGATCCATCTCCTGGTGCCCCTCGGGGTGGGCACTCCCTGGTTGGGATCCATCTCCTGGTGCCCCTCAGGGTGGACAGTGCCCGGCTGGGATCCATCCCCCTGTGCCCCTCAGGGTGGGCAGTGCCTGGCTGGGATCCATCCCCCTGTGCCCCTCGAGGTGGGCACTCCCCCTGTGCCCCTCAGGATGGGCAGCGCCCGGCTGGGATCCATCCCCCTGTGCCCCTCAGGATGGGCAGTGCCCGGCTGGGATCCATCCCCCTGTGCCCCTCAGGATGGGCAGTGCCCGACTGGGATCCATCCCCCTGTGCCCTTCAGGGGTGGGCAGTGCCCGGCTGGGATCCATCCCCCTGTGCCCTTCAGGGTGGGCAGTTTTCAGCTGGGATCCGTCCCCACGGATGGGATTGCCCAGGAAATGTCACCGTGGTGTCCCCAGAGCTGCCCAGGTGGATTTTCCCGCTGATCCTGGTCTGTCCCTCTCGCAGCTCCTGCAGAAAATGGGGGACAGCGGCTCCATGGTGTGACCTGACCCGTTCTGGCCCGAGTGGCTGCGATGGGACAGGGTGAGAGAGCCCCAGGCCTGGCTGTGCCCAAGAGC
The DNA here is from genome assembly GCA_024362935.1 of Setophaga petechia. Classification (NCBI taxonomy): domain Eukaryota; kingdom Metazoa; phylum Chordata; class Aves; order Passeriformes; family Parulidae; genus Setophaga; species Setophaga petechia. The sequence goes on from JANCRA010000155.1 coordinate 78,683, forward strand.
TGGGGACTCTTTTGTCCCCAGGAGCCTCAGTGCTGGCCAGAGCCACCCCCGAGCAGGGACAGTGTCCCCTCACTGTCCCACGGGGCTCCTGAGCCAGGCTCCGGTCTCCAGGGGCTGTACCAGGCTGGATTCTGGAATTCTTGCAGTTATTTAATTCTTTTCTGTGAAAGATTTAATTTAATAAAAAAAGATACCTGACAGTGAGCTCAGACTCGGCTCCTTTCCATTGGCTCAGGGCTTGTCCCTGCGCTGGCACCTCCTGATGTCACCAGGAGGCATCGTGGCCATGGCTGGAGTGGCACAGGGACATTCCCATGGTTGAGGATGGCACAGGGACATTCCCATGGCTGGAGATGACACAAACACAGTCCCATGGCTGTGCCTGGAGGTGACACTGGGACCTTCACGTGGCTGGAAGTGGCACAGGGACCTTCCCCTGGTCATGGCTGGAGATGGCACAGGGGACATTCCCATGGCTGGAGGTGGCATGGGGACATTCCTATGGCAGCACTGTGGGTGGCACAGGGACATTCTCATGGCCGAAAGGGGCACATGGACAGCACTGGGGGTGGCACAGGGACATTCTCATGGTTGAAAGGGGCACATGGACAGCACTGGGGGTGGCACAGGGACATTCCCATGGTTGAGGATGGCACAGGGACATTCCCATGGCCGAAAGGGGCACATGGACAGCACTGGGGGTGGCACAGGGACATTCTCATGGCCGAAAGGGGCACATGGACAGCACTGGGGGTGGCACAGGGACATTCTCATGGCTGAAAGGGGCACATGGACAGCACTGGGGGTGGCACAGGGACATTCTCATGGCTGAAAGGAGCACATGGACAGCACTGGGGGTGGCACAGGGACATTCTCATGGCTGAAAGGGGCACATGGACAGCATTGGGGGTGGCACAGGACCCTCCCCGTGGCAGGAGCTTCCCCAGTGTCACCCCAGGTGACTTTAAGGATTTTTTCCACCTGCCTGCCGAGGTTCCTGTGCCCAGCAGAGCAGGTTGGATCCTTGGCCTCTCCAGGGCTGAGGTGTAGCCCAGCCAGGCTCTGGGAGCGCTGGGGAAGCTGGAGTTTAATTAAACCCAAAAGCAATCTCATCAAAGCTGCTCCTCCTTAGCAAGCTGGAATTAATTAACAAGTTTGAGCTGATCCTGTTCCCTGTGGAGCGCAGTGGGAGCTGGTGGCTCTGTTTCTGTTGTCACCTGGCTGTGCTCATTGTTACCCAGCTGTTGTCACCTGGCTGTGCCTGGGTGGCTTTGAGGGATCCTGGAATCATGGAATGATTTGGGGTTTTAGGGATCTTCATGCCCATCCCATCCCACTCCCTGCTGTGGGACACCTTTCCTTACCCCAGCTTGCTCCAAACCCCACCCAGACACTTTGTCCATTCCACCCCTCCCCATCTTCTCCAGGATCCCCATTCCTTCCCATCCCAGCCTGTCCAGGATCCTCCATCTCCTTCCCGCCCTCCCAGCCCAGCTTCTCCAGGATCTTCCATTCCTTCCATCCCTCCCCATCTCCTCCAGGATCCTCCCCTTCCCTTCCTCCCATCCCATCCCCATCCCCATCCCATCCCATCCCATCCCATCCAATCCCATCCCATCCCATCCCATCCCATCCCATCCCCATCCCATCCCATCCCATCCCCATCCCCATCCCCATCCCCATCCCCATCCCCATCCCCATCCCCATCCCATCCCATCCCCATCTCTCCAAACCCACAAACCCATCCCCATCCCCGTGACCCCCAAAACCTGACCCCGTTTTGGGGGTGTCCCCGTCCCCCACGGCTTTTCCAGAGCTCCTCTCCAGAAGGATTTTCCCGGGAATGTTTTCCCCCCCCAGCTCTGTAAATCCTCTCTCTGGCAGGGTTTTGCTTTCAAGAAGCAGCTCCGGGTTTGCCCTGACGTCAATCCCCGAATTCCCCCGGTGCTGGTGCCCTCCAGAGCCGCCCCTAAGCCCTTCCCAAAAGTTGTTTTTACCCTGGAGCTTTTCGGTCACCCGGAATGAGGATCCTCACGAGCCTCGTGTGCTTTCACCAGCAGCAAAATCCTGGATTACAAAAGCGTGGAAAATGCCAGGGAAGAGCAGAAATTCGCCTCCTTTTTTCTGTGCTGCTGCAAAAAAAAATCCCTCAGGAAATCAAAGCTGTTTGGCCAAACTTCCCAATGATTTTGTTTGGAGTGGAAAGAGCTAAAAAATTTGGATTTTATTTTAAGGAAAGCACCCACACAGCCTGGCAGGAGAGAAGAAGGAATTTATCCGTGGGGAAGGCGATTGTTCCTCTCTGGGAAATGTTTTCCTTCCATTCTCCCTGAAAAACAGGCAGGAAAATAACTGGAAAATTCCCTGCTATTTCCAGAGGAGCTGCTCCTGATGGGATCCATAATTGAATAAAACCCCAGGATTTTGGAGCAAGGTTCTCCACATGGATCCAGTGAGGAATTCCTGCTTTTCCCTGAAGCCCTGGCACCTCCTGTGCTTGAAAATTCCACTTAAGGAACAAAAAAATTACACTTTTGGGGCTGCATGGGAAGAATTCAGGATCTTCCCTGTGGATCTGAAGGGTTGGGAGTGAACCCAGCACTGTCCCAGAGCTGCCTGATGTCCCTGTCCCCTTCCCTCCGTGTGCCTGTGCCTCTGACACCCCCAAACCCACTTTTCCAGGTTTTTTAAACCTTTTCCATCACAGCAGAGAGGACTGGGAAATTCCTTGGGGGGTTTTCCCAGCACTGGGAAAGTGTCCCATGCTGGGGACATCCCAGAGCCCTGGAACTGGGACATGCCCAGGATACCCCAAAATCCTCAGGGATCCCACAGATGTGACTGCCCTGCATCAGTAGGGGCTGGAAATTTGTGTCCCCAGGAATGGGGACCCCTTTTCCTTTTGAATTCCTAAATCCTCAGGGATCCCACAGATGTGGCCATGCCCAGGATACCCCAAAATCCTCAGGGATCCCACAGATGTGACAGCCCTGCATCAGTAGGGGCTGGAAATTCAGATCCCCAGGAATGGGGACCCCTTTTCCTTTTGAATTCCTAAATCCTCAGGGATCCCACAGATGTGGCCATGCCCAGAATACCCCAAAATCCTCAGGGATCCCACAGATGTGGCTGCCCTGCATCAGAAGGGGCTGGAAATTCAGACCTCCATCAATGGGGACCCCTTTTCCTTTTGAAGCCCCAAATCCTCCGGGATCCCACAGATGTGACCATACTCAGAATACCCCAAAATCCTCAGGGATCCCACAGATGTGACCATGCACAGAACACCCCAAAATCTTCCGGGATCCCACAGATGTGGCCATGCCCAGGATACCCAAAATCCTCAGGGATCCCACACATGTGACCATGCCCAGAACATCCCAAATCCTCACGGATCCCACAGGTGTGACCATGCCCAGGATACCCAAAATCCTCAGGGATCCCACAGATGTGGCCATGCCCAGAATACCCCAAATCCCACAGATGTGGCTGCCCTGCATCAGAAGGACCTGGAAATTCAGATCCTCACCAACGGGAACCCCTTTTCCTTTGAAGTCCTGCTGCACCCGTGGCTTTTCCTGTGGGGAACAGAGCTTGGCAGAGCCCGTGGGATGCCCGGGCCGGGATTTACAGCCGTGGGCTCCCTGCCAGAGCCTCTCAGCTCCTGACCCCGCTCCCTCCCCGCAACCTGCGCGGGCCACGAGGCTCCCGGGAGTGACGCAGGGACGCGGGTCCTGCGTGGGAAAAGACGTCAGGGATGGGGGAGAGCCCCGTGGGGCTGAGCCCTGGGGCCTGCCGGGGTCAGCAGTGCCCTGGCAGCCAAAATCCCGCAGGAAATGAGGCGGTAAATGTCCAGTTTTGGGGGAAAGTTGTTTTGGAGTTTGTGGGGTGTGTGCCTTGGGGCCTGAGCAAATCCCATAAACAGGAGGGTGATAGTGGGGCTGGGCTGGGGGGAAATGTGTCCCTGGGGTTCTTCCAAGAACAAACCCCATAAACAGGAAGGTGATTGTGGGGCTGGGCTGGGGGTGGTGGGGGGAAATTTGGCCCCCTTTTGATCCAGGGCATGGCCACATCTGTGGGATCCCTGAGGATTTGGGGTATCCTGGCCACATCTGTGGGATCCCGGAGGATTTGGGGTATCCTGGGCATGGCCACATGTGTGGGATCCCTGAGGATTTGGGGGTATTTTGGGCATGGTCACATCTGTGGGATCCCTGAGGATTTGGGGCTTCAAAAGGAAAAGGGGTCCCCATTGGTGGGGATCTGAATTTCCAGCCCCTTCTGATCCTGGGCAGCCACATCTGTGGGATCCTGGAGGATTTTGGGGTATTCTGGGCATGGCCACATCTGTGGGATCTCTGAGGATTTTGGGGTATTCTGAGTATGGTCACATCTGTGAGATCCCTGAGGATTTTGGGGTGTTCTGGGCATGGTCACATCTGTGGGATCCCAGAGGATTTGGGGTGTTCTGGGCATGGCCACATCTGTGGGATCCCGGAGGATTTTGGGGTATTCTGGGCATGGCCACATCTGTGGGATCCCTGAGGATTTGGGGCTTCAAAAGGAAAAGGGGTCCCCATTGATGGGGATCTGAATTTCCAGCCCCTTCTGATGCAGGGCAGCCACATCTGTGGGATCCCTGAGGATTTGGGGTATTCTGGGCATGGCCACATCTGTGGGATCCCTGAGGATTTGGGGTATTCTGGGCATGGCCACATCTGTGGGATCCCTGAGGATTTTGGGGTGTTCTGGGCATGGTCACATCTGTGGGATCCTGGAGGATTTGGGGTCCTCAGGGTTCATCCAAGAACAGTTTTATTGCCTTTGGGGTCATTTCCCACTGAGATTCCTGAGGCTGGGAGATCCTGGGAGCCACGGGGCTGATGCAGCAGTGCCCACCCTGGGCTGGGCACTGCCAGGGGGGCACAGCAGCCTGGAGAGGGGGCCAGGGGTGCAGCTGGAAGCTCCTGAGGGTTTTGAGCAGCATCTCCCATCCCAAACACCAGGATGTGACCCCATAAGCAGCAGCTGGGATGAGCTTGGCTGTTCTCTGAGCTCCAGGCCTGGTTTAGCAGAGCTGGGACTGGGGGGGTTCCCCAGAGCACCCCCAAAGGGCAGAGGGGGCTGGGGGGTCCTCACTCGGTGTCACCATGGCCAACAGGGCTGAGTGTCCTTTGCCATTCCCATTCCCCAGGGGAAAATCCCATCTGCAGCTGGAGTTTGGGGACACCTCCTTGGCCAGGATGTCACCCACATCTGTGCCACCACCCAGCACCCCCACCAGCTCTCCCAGGTGGCACCGGCAGGGATTTGTGCCCTTCACGTGCTGTGCTGGAGAGTGGAGCAATTCGGGAGCAATTCACCCCATGGGATGTGGGAACCACCTCTGAAATATCCACAGCTCCCCTTGGCACGTCCCTACCGGGCACAGGGGGCATCCCGGCCCTGCCACCCTCCATGGGCACTGTCCCTGCCACCTGCCCGGTGCCATCCATGGCATTCCCACCCTGCTCAGTGCTGCCCATGGCATTCCCAGTCTGATGGGCATTATCCATGGCATCCACACTCTGCTGGGCATTATCCATGGCATTCCCAGTCTGATGGGCATTATCCATGGCATTCCCAGTCTCATGGGCATTATCCATGGCATTCCCACCCTGCTCAGTGCTGCCCATGGCATCCACACTCTGCTGGGCATTATCCATGGCATTCCCAGTCTGATGGGCATTATCTGTGGCATTCCCACCCTGCTCAGTTCTGTCCATGCCATTCCCACCCTGTCCAGTGCCATCCATGGCATTCCCAGTCTGATGGGCATTATCCATGGTATTCCCACCCTGCTCAGTGCTGTCCATGGCATTCCCAGTCTGATGGGCATTATCTGTGGCATTCACACCCTGCCCAATGCTCTCCATGGCATTCCCAGTCTGCCCAGTGCCATCCATGGCATTCCCAGTCTGATGGGCATTATCCACGGCATTCCCACCCTGCTCAGTGCTGCCCATGGCATTCCCAGTCTGACCAGTGCCATCCATGGCATTCCCAGTCTGATGGGCATTATCTGTGGCATTCCCACCCTGCTCAGTTCTGCCCATGCCATTCCCACCCTGTCCAGTGCCATCCATGGCATTCCCAGTCTGATGGGCATTATCCATGGTATTCCCACCCTGCCAAGTGCTCTCCATGCCATTCCCAGTTTGCCCAGTTCTATCCATGCCATTCCCAGTGCTCTCCATGCCATTCCCAGCCTGCCCAGCGTCATCCATGGCATTCCCAGCCTGATGGGCATTATCCATGCCATTCCCAGCCTGCCCAGTGCCCTCCATGTCATTCCCAGTCTGTCCAGTTTGATCCATGCCATTCCCAGCCTGCCCAGTGCCCTCCATGCCATTCCCAGTCTGTCCAGTTTGATCCATGCCATTCCCACCCTGCCCAGTGCCCTCCATGCCATTCCCAGCCTGATGGGTATTATCCATGCCATTCCCAGCCTGCCCAGTGCCCTCCATGCCATTCCCAGTCTGCCCAGTGCCATCCATGGCATTCCCAGTCTGTCCAGTTTGATCCATGCCATTCCCAGTCTGCCCGGTGCCATCTATGGCATTCCCAGTCTGCCCAGTGCCATCCATGGCATTCCCAGTTTGCCCAGTTTGATCCATGCCATTCCCAGTCTGTCTAGTTTGATCCATGCCATTCCCAGTCTGCCCAGTTCAATCTATGCCATTCCCGGTGCCATCCATGTCATTCCCAGTTTGCCCAGTTTGATCCATGCCATTCCCGGTGCCCTCCATGCCATTCCCAGATGCCCAGTTTGATCCATGCCATTCCCAGTCTGCCCAGTTCCATCCATGGCATTCCCAGTTTCCCCAGTACCATCCATGGCATTCCCAGTCTGCCCAGTTCCATCCATGCCATTCCCAGTCTGCCCAGTGCCATCCATGCCATTCCCAGTTTGCCCAGTTCAATCCATGCCATCCCCGGTGCCCTCCATGCCATTCCCAGCCCTGCCCCTGCCAGGGGAGGAGGATCCCGCAGGGATGGAGGATCCCGGGCTATAAAAGTTTCCTCCCCTGCGGGAAGGGACGGGACGGAGCCGGCGGCAGGGAGGGGACAGCGGGGGACACGATGGCGGTGGCACCCAGCAGGAGGCTGCGGCGCTGCCTGCTGCTCCTGGCCGTCACCTGGGGCGCCACTTTTGTCCCCTCGCCAGCCCAGGCTTTGCAGAGGTACCCGGAGCTCGTGTGACCCTCACGGGGCTGTCCCCGCTTTTTATTCCCTGCTGAGGAGGGTGAGGGGCTTTGCTGCTTCATCCCCTCCCTCCTCTTCTTCCTCTTCTGCTCTTCCTCACTCCTCTTCCTCGAGCACCGGTGGGACTCCACGAGCGCGGGGGTCTTTCCTAACTTAATTTAGGAGCACTCTGAATCCCAAATAAGGGAGTTTGGGGCCAGTCTCGGGGTCTGGGGGTGTCCCCAACCCACCTGGGGGTCCCCACCCTGCGGTGGGAGCGGGACCCATCGGGGGAGCGGCAGGGAGCTGCTGCCATCTAGAGCCACCGGGCTGGAGCTCCCGAGGCCGGGAATGCCGCTGGAAGCTGCCGGAGGGGCTGGGGGGGATCCCCCGGTGCCCCCCAGCTCTGTGCTGCCCCCCGGGATCGCCCTGACGCTGCAGGAGATGGGGGTGAAGGTCTTTCCTAACTTAATTTAGGAGCACCCCGAATCCCAAATAACCGAGTTTGGGGCTGGGTTCGGGGTCTGGGGGTGTCCCCATCCCACCTGGAGGTGTCCCCAACTCACCTGGAGGGTCCCCACCTTGCGGCGGGGAGCTGCTGCCATCTGGAGCCACCGGGCTGGACCTGGAAGCTGCCGGGGGGACTGAGGGAGATCCCCCGGTGCCCCCCAGCTCTGTCCTGCCCCCTGGGATCGCCCAGACGCTGCAGGAGATGGGGGTGAAGGTCTTTCCTAACTTAAACGATTTAGGAGCACCCCGAATCCTAAATAACCGAGTTTGGGGCTGGGTTCGGGGCCTGGGGGTGTCCCCAACCCACCTGGGGGTCCCCAACCCACCTGGGGGTCCCCATTTTGCGGCGGGGAGCTGCTGCCATCTGGAGCCACCGGGCTGGACCTGGAAGCTGCCGGAGGAACTGGGGGGGATCCCCCGGTGCCCCCCAGCCCTGTGCTGCCCCCCAGGATCACCCTGCGGAGGATGCCCTCCATCCGCCAGACGCTGCAGGAGAGGGGGGTGAAGGTTTTTCCTAACTTAATTTAGGAGCACCCCGAATCCTAAATAACCGAGTTTGGGGCTGGGTTCGGGGTCTGCGGGTGTCCCCATCCCACCTGGAGGTGTCCCCAACCCACCTGGGGGTCCTCACCTTGCGATGGGAGCGGGACCCCCTGGGAGAGCAGCGGGGAGCTGCTGCCATCTGGAACCACCGGGCTGGAGCTGGAAGCTGCCGGAGGGGCTGGGGGGGATCCCCCGGTGCCCCCCAGCTCTGCGCTGTCCCCAGGATCGCCCTGCGGAGGATGCCCTCCATCCGCCAGACGCTGCAGGAGATGGGGGTGAAGGTGCGGGAGGTGTTCCCGGAGCTGCGCCGGGCCACGCGCGGAGGAGGGGACGGTCCCCGCAACGGGACAGCTCCCACCCTGCTCACCAACTACCTGGATGTGAGTGCGGCCCTGCCCGATGTCACCGCGGTGTCCCCCCGCCGGCAGCCCCAGCTGGGCTCGGTGTGAGCTCAGGGGTGCTCCCTGTCCCCCCCAGACCCAATATTTCGGCGAGATCAGCATCGGGACCCCCGCGCAGACCTTCAAGGTGGTCTTCGACACGGGCTCGGCCAACCTGTGGGTGCCATCCTACAAGTGCTCCCCACTCTACAGCGCCTGTGGTGAGTAGGGGGGGCATGGCTGGGGCTGGGAGTGACCCCCCAAAAACCTCAGTGACCCCCAAAATCTCAGAGACCCCCAGAACTGCTCAGTCGGGGTTGAGAGTCTCGTTTCTGATGGATTTTAACATGGGAGGGGTCTCACTGTTGGTGTCCTGGCATTGAGGTGGGGTGGGTCCATTATCCACCCCCCCCCAGGGGATTTTGGGGGGACAGAGGTGCTCTGCGCCCCTCTGGGATGTCCCTTCTCCCTGTCCCCAGTGTCCCACAGCCGCTACGACTCCTCCAAGTCGCGCACCTACATCGCCAACGGCACCGGCTTCGCCATCCGCTACGGCACCGGCAGCGTCAAAGGCGTCCTCAGCCAGGACATCGTCATGGTGAGCCCTGGAACCCACAGAGCCCCCAAATCCGCACACCTGGGATCCACAGAGCCCCCAAATCCGCACATCTGGAACCCACAGAGCCCCCAAATCCGCACACCTGGGATCCACAGAGCCCCCAAAATTCACACACCTGGAACCCACAGAGCACCCCAAATCCACACACCTGGAACCCACAGAATCCCAAACCCACAGAGCCCCCAAAATCCACACACCTGGAATCCACAGAGCCCCCAAATCCGCACAACTGGGATCTACAGAATCCCAAACCCACAGAGCCCCCAAATCCGCACATCTGGAACCCACAGAGCCCCCAGATCCGCACATCTGGGATCCACAGAGCCCCCAAATCCACACACCTGGAACCCACAGAGCCCCCAGATCCGCACATCTGGGATCCACAGAGCCCCCAAATCCGCACATCTGGGATCCACAGAGCCCCCCAAATCCACACATCTGGGATCCACAGAGCCCCCAAAATTCACACACCTGGGATCCACAGAGCACCCCAAATCCACACACCTGGAACCCACAGAATCCCAAACCCACAGAGTCCCCAAAATCCACACACCTGGAATCCACAGAGCCCCCAAATCCGCACATCTGGGATCCACAGAGCCCCCAAATCTGCACACCTGGAACCCACAGAGCCCCCAAATCCGCACATCTGGGATCCACAGAACCCCCAAAATCCGCACAACTGGAACCCACAGAGCCCCCAAATCCACACACCTGGAACCCACAGAATCCCAAACCCACAGAGCCCCCCAAATCCACACACCTGGAACCCACAGAGCCCCCAAATCCGCACATCTGGGATCCACAGAGCCCCCAAATCCGCACACCTGGAACCCACAGAGCCCTCAAATCCACACACCTGGAACCCACAGAGCCCCCAAAACCCACACACTTGGAAACCACAGAATCCCCAAATTCCATACATCTAAAATCCATAGAGCCCCCAAAACCCACAGAGTCCCCAAAATCCACACACCTGGGATCCACAGAGTCCCCAAATTTCACACACCTGGAACCCACAGAATCCCCAAAACCCACAGAATCCCCAAAATCCACACATTGGAACCCACAAAACTCCCAAATCCACACACCTGGGATCCACAAAATCCCCAAAATCCACACACCTGGGATCCACAAAATCCCCAAAATCCACACACCTAAAATGCCCAAAATCCACACACCTGGAACTCACAGAATCCCCATAAATCCACACACCTGGGATCCACCAAATCCTCAAAATCCACACACCTGGAACCCACAGAACCCCCCAAAATCCACGCACCCAGAGCCGCTGACTCACCCAGGACACATGTGGGGTTTTTTTAGGGTTTCAGCCCTCCCAGCACCCCACAAATCCCCCCGTGCCCTCCCGCAGGTGTCGGACATCCCGATCATCCAGGTGTTCGCCGAGGCCACGGCTCTGCCCGCCTTCCCCTTCATCTTCGCCAGGTTCGACGGCGTGCTGGGCATGGGCTACCCCAGCCAGGCCATCGATGGCATCACGCCCGTCTTCGACCGCATCCTGGCACAGCAGATCCTCCAGGAGGACGCGTTCTCCGTCTACTACAGCCGGTGGGGCACCGGGACACCCCCAAAACGGGGCTGGGGGTGGGGGGTCACGGGCGTGGCAAGGATGGGGTTTGTGGGTTTGGAGAGATGGGGATGGGATGGGATGGGATGGGATGGGATGGGATGGGATGGGATGGGATGGGATGGGATGGGATGGGATGGGATGGGATGGGATGGGATGAGATGGGGATGGGGATGGGATGGGGATGGGATGGGATGGGATGGGGACGGGACGGGACGGGACGGGACGGGACGGGATGGGGATGGGATGGGATGGGATGGGATGGGATGGGATGGGATGGGATGGGGATGGGATGGGATGGGATGGGATGGGAGGGGATGGGGATGGGATGGGGATGGGATGGGGATGGGGATGGGGATGGGGATGGAGATGGGATGGGGATGGGTTGGAAGGAAGGGAAGGGGTGGAGGATCCTGGTGATGGTGGGAGGGATGGAATGGAGGATCCTGGACAAGCTGGTCTGGCAAGGTGAGAAGGAGATGGAGGATCCTGGAAGAAATGGGGATGGAGGGAGATGGAGGTCGTGGAGGAGATGGAATGGGAGGGTGGGAAGGAGATGGAGGATCCTGGAGGAGATGGGAGGGAAGGAATGGAGAATCCTGGAAGAAATGGGGATGGAGGGAGATGGGAGATTCTGGAAGAGATGGGGAGGGAAGAAATGGAGGATCCTGGAAGAAATGGGAATGGAGGAAGATGGGGATCCTGGACAAGCTGGACTGGGAGGGTGGGAAGGAGATAGAGGATCCTGGACAAGCTGGGATGGGAAGGAAGGGAGGATCCTGAAAGACATGGGGTGGGAGGGAAGGAATGGAGAATCCTGGAGGAGATGGGATGGAAGGGAGATGGAGGATCCTGGAGGAGATGGGGAGGGATGGAATGGAGAATCCTGGAGGAGATGGAATGGGAGGGTGGGAAGGAGATGGAGGATCCTCAACAAGCTGGGATGGGAAGGAATGAAGGATCCTGCTGATGATGGGAGGGGTGGAATGGAGGATCCTGTAGAAGCTGGAGTGGGATGGAATGGAGGATCCTGGAGGAGATGGGGAGGGATGGAATGGAGGATCCTGGAGGAGATGGGGAGGGATGGAATGGAGGATCCCTCGGGTCTCTGTGTGTCACCTGTGTCCCCTGGGCTCCCTGGGGACACTCCTGGCCCTGGCGCCTCATGGTGCATCCCTCTCTTTGCAGCGCTTCCAAGTAAGAAGACCCAAAGCACGAGCGCCCTCGAGGCCACCCACTGCCAGCCCCCCGTGTCCCCCGGTGTCCCCCAGTGTCCCCTGGTCCCTCTGCCAGCCCCAGGATGTCCTGCCCGGGTTCTGCCGCTCCTCAGGGGCCACCACACCCACCTGCAGCATGTGTCACCTCACTGTCCCTGCTGCTGACAGGGCCAGCAGAGCCTCGTGGCTGCGGGGCTTTTGGGAAAAGGGGAATCAATCCCTCTGGGCTGGGATTTTTGGTGAAAGGGGAATTGCTCCCTCAGAGCTGGGATTTTTTGGGGAAAGGGGAATTGCTCCCTCAGAGCTGGGATTTTTGGGGAAAGGGGAATTGCTCCCTCAGAGCTGGGATTTTTGGGAAAAGGGGAATTGCTCCCTCAGAGCTGGGATTTTTTGGGGAAAGGGGAATTGCTCCTTCTGGGATGAGATTTTTGGGGAAAGGGGAATTGCTCCCTCAGAGCTGGGATTTTTGGGGAAAGGGGAATTGCCCCTGCTGGGATGGGGTTTTTGGGAAAAGGGGAATCAATCCCTCTGGGCTGGGATTTTTGGGAAATGGAGAATTGCTCTGTGACAGAGCTGGGATTTTTGGGGAAAACGGGAATTGCTCCCTCAGAGCTGGGATTTTTTGGGGAAAGGGGAATTGCTCCTGCTGGGATGGGGTTTTTGGGAATAGGGGAATCAATCCCTCTGGGCTGGGATTTTTGGGGAATGCAGAATTGCTCTGTGACAGAGCTGGGATTTTTGGGGAAAGGGGAATCAATCCCTGCTTGGGTGGGATTTTTGGGGAATGGGGAATTACTCCATGACAGAGCTGGGAATTTCAGGGAAAGGGGAATCACTCCCTGCTGGGATGAGATTTCTGGGGAAAGGGGAATCGATCCCTGCCTGGGTGAGATTTTTGGGGAAAGGGGAATTGCTCTGTCCAGGCTGGGATTTTTGGGAAGAGGGGAATCCCTCCCGCTGTGTTTGGCACAGGAATTCTCCCCTGAAGCCCGGCGGGGAAATCATCCTGGGCGGCAGCGACCCAGCCTATTACACCGGCGACTTCCACTACCTGAACGTGAGCAGGAGCGGCTTCTGGCAGATCCGCATGAAGGGGTGAGGGCGGGCACAGCCCTGCACGGCCCGGGAACCCCAAATCCCGGGATGATTGAGGTGGGAAAAGCCTTTGGGACCATCGAACCCAATATTAGCCCCGCACTGGCAGGTCCAGGGCTGCGTCCCGCGGCTCGGTGAGGGTGGATTTTGGGGATTTCAGGGATGTTTTCACTCAGCGTTTTTCCCCATCTGGAGAGGAGCGGGGTGGGCTCCTCCAGCTCCTCCAGGCTCAGCAAGGAGCCAGGAGCAGCTGGGAATGCAGAGGGGGTGGCACCGTGGGCTGAGATCCCACCCGGGAGCTGCAGTAGGAAGAGTTGAACCCCCGTCAGTCCTGCGGGGGGAGCTGGAACAACAATCCCGCTTTGTTCAACCAAAAAAAAAACCCCAAAATCCCCCAGAAAATCAGCCCTGCGAATGATGGAGCTCAGATCCCACGTTGGGAAAGCTGGGAGCAGCACGTGCCTGGCTGGGGTGGGATGTGACATTCAGGATGGGTGTGACATTATTGGTGGCACCAGGGAACGCTCAGGATGAGCGTGACACTCCCAGGAGCACCAAGGGTGTCACCAGGGGTGTTTGGGTTGGATGTGTCACTCCCAGGATGTCACCACGGGAGATTTGGGATGGAAGTGACATTCCCAGGAGCAGCCTTGGTGTCACCAGGGGATGTTTGGGTTGGATCTGTCACTCCCAGGGTGTCACCACAGGAGATTTGGGATGGAAGTGACATTCCCAGGAGCACTCTTGGTGTCACCAGGGGACATTTGGGATGGAAGTGACACTTCTGGTGTCACCAGGGAACACTCAGGATGGACATGTCACTCCTGGGAGCACCCCTGGTGTCACCAGGGGACATTTGGGATGCAAGTGACACTTCCAGGAACATCCTTGGTGTCACCACAGGAGATTTGGGATGGAAGTGACATTCCCAGGAGCAGCCTTGGTGTCACCAGGGGATATTTGGGTGGGATATGTCATTCCTAGGAGCACCAAGGGTGTCACCAGGGGTGTTTGGGTTGGATCTGTCACTCCCAGGGTGTCACCAGAGGAGATTTGGGATGGATGTGACACTCCTGGTGTCACCAGGGAACACTCAGGATGGACATGTCACTCCTGGGAGCACCCTTGGTGTCACCAGAGGAGATTTGGGATGGAAGTGACATTCCCGGGAGCACTCTTGGTGTCACCAGGGGACATTTGGGATGGATGTGACACTCCTGGGAGCACCCTAGGTGTCACCAGGGGACATTTGGGATGGAAGTGACACTTCCAGGAACATCCTTGGTGTCACCACAGGAGATTTGGGATGGAAGTGACACTCCTGGTGTCACCAGGGAACACTCAGGATGGACATGTCACTCCTGGGAGCACCCTGGGGATTTTTGGGATGGATGTGACATTCCTAGGAGCACCCTGGGTGTCACCACAGGAGATTTGGGATGGATGTGACATTCCTAGGAGCACCCTGGGTGTCACCAGGGGCCACTCAAGGCCACTTCTCCCTCTCCAGGGTGTCTGTAGGGGCTGAGATCCTGTTCTGCAGGGAAGGCTGCTCGGTGGCCGTGGACACTGGGGCCTCCTACATCACTGGCCCTGCTGGCCCCGTGTCCGTGCTCATGAAAGCCATCGGGGCCACCGAGGTGGCCGAAGGAGAGGTGAGTGACCGCCAGCCCCTGTCCGTGTCCCCCTGGCTGCCTGGCCCTGTCCCAGCACTGTCCCCTCCCCTGCAGTACGTGGTGGACTGCCAGCAGGTGCCTCAGCTGCCCAACATCTCCTTCCACCTGGGAGGGAAGGTCTACGGCCTCAGCGGCCCGGCCTACGTGCTGCGGGTGAGTGTCCAAAATCTGCCACAATCGGCCCCAAAATGATGCTCCTAAACCCTCCTGTTGGGTGGAGGTACCCACCTGAGCCAGGGTGAGCTGTCCCTGTGTTCTTGGGTGGTTTGGAGAGGATTTGGGGTCGGCCAGGGATGGGTTTTGTTGGGATTTGGAGATCAGGGAAGGTATCAGCGGGAAGTGCTCACCAAGAGTTCACAGCGGGCAAATCCCCATTTTCCCTGTGCTCAGCACGAGTGGAGCTGCAGATCAGCAATGTTTGTGTCTGTCCACACTCTGAGGAGTTTCTTGTTCACCCAGGACAGAGCCCAGCCTAGATCAGACCTAAATCTGGGCAATTTGGGATAGAGAGCTGCTCCTCAGGCAGGAGCCGAGGCTGCTGCTGCTCCCCAGCTCCAGCTCCCCTGGAATCCCCATGGCAAGGTGATGCCAGCCCTGTGCCAAGGGCCACCCCTGCCCCGTGGGAGCCCTGCTGTGGCTCTGTCCTGCTCTGGAGCTGCTGCCCTGCCCTTGGCACGGGGACAATCCCACCCTGACCCAACCAGCCCTGCAGGGGCTCCTGTGGCTGCTCCTGCCACCGCTGTCCCTGCCCCGGTGGGATCCTCTCCACAGCACTCAGCACCTCTGGGGGGCTTCCCAAACACAAAGGACAGCAGGGAGGTCACCCCCAGGCACAGGGTGGGATTTTTGGGGATTTTTGGGGCGGGCTGTGCAGGGGAAGGAGCCGGTCCCGATGATCCTCGTTCAGAAAATTCCGTGATCCCCGAGGAAGAAGCACCGAGCAAGGGGTGTGGAGCTGGGGCACGATGACACCAGGACTGTCCCCCTGTCCCCTCCATCACCCCTGCAGCAATCCCAGCACCTCTGGGGGGCTTTCCCAAACACAAAGGATGGCAGGGAGGTCACCCCCAGGCACAGGGCGGGATTTTTTGGGGCTGGGCTGTGCAGGGGAAGGAGCCGGTCCCGATGATCCTCGTTCAGAAAATTCCATGATCCCCGAGCAAGGAGCACCAAGCAGGGGGTGACACGGGACCCTCCCGCTGTCCCCTCCATCACCCCGCGGGTCTCCTCCTCGCAGCAATCCCAGTACGGTGAGGATGTGTGCGTGGTGGCTTTCTCCGGGCTGGACATCCCCCCTCCGGCCGGTCCCCTCTGGATCCTGGGCGCCACCTTCATCGGTCACTACTACACCAAATTCGACCGGCGCCACAACCGCATCGGCTTCGCCACCGCCCGCTGAGGGCCGGGGGGCCGCGGGGGCCGCGCTGGGTGTGCGGAAGCAGCCCGGAGGATGCGGGAAGCAGCGAGGGAACAGCAGCTCCCTGGCAGCTCTGCCGCCTCCTCTCCAAATCTCGCTGCTCCCGCTCCCAAACCCCCGCGCTATTCCCGGGAGCCGAGCCTGGAGCGGGGCTGCGAATCCCAGCGGGATCCTGCGGCCGGAGCGGCCCCTCCGGGCGCTTTTAGGGCGATGTGCGATGGCAGGAGCAGCGCACAGCACAGGGACTTGCTGCTGGTGCGGCTGAGGGACCTCTGGGACTGTCGGTGTTGTTCCTAAACTGGGGGCAATAATCGGTGTTTAAGGATGGCTTTAGCCGGTGTCAGCCCTGCCCCTCTTCGTGAGTTTGATATTAAACAATTTAAAGCACCAGGAGGATGAGAGGAGGGCTGGTCCTGCAGAGGAGGGGATCAGATATTTTTATTTAGGGAACTGGGCCACAAATGTCCCTGTGCCACCTCTTCATTTGTGCCCCTTCCACCCCATACGGGTCCAATGCCCTCCCCAGATCCTGCGGACAAACCAAGGGCTCTGCAAAGCTCCTCCTGCAGCTGGGAGGGTGCCAGGAGCCCCTGGTGTCCCCCTGGGGACAGGGACAGGGCAGTGCCACAGCTCTGCCATGGCACTTTAGGGAGGGGACAGTCCCTGCGGGTCCGTGTCACACAGCACAGTGGCTTCTGTTTTTTGGAAAAAGCAGAGGTTTCTCTCTGCCCTGGGTGTGGAGATGCCCCTGGAGGTGCCAGCTGGCCTGGAGGGAGGGACAGGGCCCTCTCCCAGCTGGGGGGACATTCCCAGTTCCAGCCATGGATCCCCATGCCAGGGGAACACGGGCTGGCCTCCAGTTTGACCAGTTGGGGTGGCTGGGAGGGGGAAAGCTGCTCCTGGGGCAGGGTCTGGAGTGAATCAGGATCTCACCATGGAGGAGCAGGAGCTCCTCACCCTCGGAGCTGCAGAGCTGAGGAATTCCCAGGGCTCAGGAACCCCAGAGATGACAATTCCAGCACTCAGGAACCCCAGAGCTGACAATTCCAGCATCGATAAATTCCCAGAGCTGACAATTTCAGTGCTGAGGAACCCCAGAGCTGACAGTTCCAGCCCTGAGGAACACCAGAGCTGACAATTCCAGCGCTGCCAAATTCCCTCTCAGCTGCAGGGATATTTGGGAAGGGGAGCCAGTGGCTGCTGCGTGACCCTTCCAGCACCTCCCTCTAAACCCCCAGCCCTTTATCCACCCCTCCCAGCCCCGATCCTCACCCCTGCCCTGCCCCACGGCAGCCCCAGAGCGGAGAGGATGTGCCTGGGGCGGATGTTTGTCCCTCCTGGGAGCTCCTCTGCAGCCTCTCCGTGCTGGGATGCACAACCCGGGGGCTTCGGGGATGGGAAAATTCCGGCTCCGGAGCTCCGGGGATGGGAAAATTCCGGTTCCTGTGGGTGGGATGTGGGATTTTTCTGTCACCTCCAACGCCGGGGTGGTGGCAGCGGCTCTTTGGGGCCGGGATGTGGAGGGAAGGGATGAATTTCTGCTCTCATCCAGCGTTTCCTGAGCCGCCCAGGAGCCGGGAAGCAGCGGCAGGGAGGGATGGAACCATCAGAAAAGAGGGAATCTGCTGAGGTCAGGCCACTCACAACCTTCTGGATGTGCTGAGACGCTTGGCGAGAGTCTCCCCTTCCTACAGAAGGGAAATCCCAGATGGAAATATCCCAACCTGAGAAAACCCACCTGGAAATACCCCAACCTGAAAAAACCCACCTGGAAATATCCCAACCTGAAAAAACCCAGCTGGAAATATCCCAACCTGAAAAAACCCACCTGGAAATACCCCAACATGTAAAAACCCACCTGGAAACACCCCAACCTCCTCTGCCCTGCTCTCCTCAGCCTGGAGAAGACTCGAGTGGGTGCAAAAGGTGCCTTCAGCCCCCACCGCGGCTTCTGCCACATCCCTCAGCTGGAAAAGGCCCAGCCCGGCCTAAACCGGGATGGTTTTGGCGGAGCCGGTTCTGTTCCAACTCCGCGCACTTGTTTCGAGCAGCGAGAGTTAAAATCCGCCCGAGCCGCTGCCGGGCCCCTTAAGTCGGGTTATTAACACCTCTAATCGCTGCTCCGGGGGCAATTTCCCGCTGGATGCGGCGGCCCTGCCTGCGGGGCTCCGCTAGCCCGGATTAGATCGTTCCGGCCGAGCAATTAGGCCGCGCTCAGCCCGGCAAAGCGCGGCAGCAATTATGCGCATCCCATTAACACTGACAGGGCTGGCGCTATTTATAACAACACGGGAAACTGCCCGGCGGGGTTTTTGTCCCCCAGCTCCCTTTCTTTAAATTATTTTTCCCCAGGTCTCCAGGGTGAGTTGGGCTGGTTTCAGGCACGGCCAGCTGGGGGCTTTGGAGGGGGGCACCCGCCGTGCCGCTCATGTGACCCTGTTATTTCCTCCGATAATGAAGCCGCGTCCGGCAGCTGCGGGGGCTCTGCCAGCGGGAAAATCCCGCTCTGGGTTCACCCCCAAAACCTCTTCCCATTCCAGCTGTGAGTCCCTACGGAAGTCAGCGAGCGGAGGGAGCAATGGGAGAGGTTATCCCGAGAGGAGCCCTGGGGGCTGGAGCGCGTCCCGTGCGTGGCTCCTCATCCTTCGTAACCCCAAAGGAGGGAGTGGGGGCTGCGCGGAGCCCCCCGGGATGGCGGAGGGGTTCAGCTGATGGATGGGTGGGCATTGGGGTGCGGTGCCGGTGCCGGTGCGGATCCTCTGGGGAGACTTTGGGGTTCCGGGAATGGATGGGGAAGGCACCGGCAGCAGGTGCGGAGGGGGGATCTCGGTGCGGGGCGGCTGCCGGGGGTGGCTGAGAGGCTCCGGGAATGGGTGGGAGAGGCACCAACAGCCGCTGCGGCAGAGCGGGGTCCTGGTCCCGGTTCCGGTACCGGCCGGGCGGGGCTCCCAGGACGCCGTGGATGGGATGCCCCATCCCGGTGCGGATCCCCTGCCCGGGATGCGGTCCCGGTCGGGCGCTGGGGTCCCGGTGCGGTGGGATGCCGGTCCGCTGATACCGGTGAGGGTGGGGCGCGGATCCGCTGCCCAGGTCCCGGTGCGGGTCCGCTGATGCCGGTGCGGATCGGGTGCGGCGCCCGGGTCTCGGTGTGCAGGGGGTGCGGGTCACGCCCTACCCGCGATGCCGGTCCCGGTAGGATGCGGATCCCCTGCCCGCGATGCCGGTCCCAGTAGGATACTGGTCCCTGCTCCCGGTGCCGATAGGATGCAAGTCCCTGCCCGCGGTACCGGTGCCGCGGTAGGATGTGGACCAGCAGTGCCGGTCCCGGTAGGATGCGGATCCCCTGCCCGCGATGCCGGTTCCGGTAGGATGCGGGTCCCTGCCCCGGCCCCGGTAGGATGCGGGTCCCTGCCCCCGGTGCCGCTGCCGGTGCGGGCGCTGCCGCCGCTGCCGGGGAGGCGGGCGGGAGGCGGGCCGGTGACTCATGGCTTCCCAACGGCGGCGGCTCCTCCCCGCGGCCGCCGGCCCCGCGCAGCCCCCGGCACATGGGCCGCGGCTCCGGCAGCTCGGAGCTGGCCATGGCCGCACCGCCCGCCCGCTGCCCCGACTGCCCGGGGCCGGAGCGGGGGGGCGGCGGCGCGACCCCCGCCGTGCCACACCTCGGCATTGCGGTGGACGAGGGGGACGTGCTGCCCGGGGCGCTGCGGATCGTGCGGCGGCTCAGACCCGCCTGGGACCCGGCCACGGTGAAGACCAAGGTACGGCGGGGATCCTGAGCCGGCACCCCGCGCACCGGCGGCCGCTCTCACCGGGGATCGCCCGCTGGGGCTGCGGAGCCCGGCTGGGGGGCGGCTGTGGGGTTATAGGGTCTGTCTGAGCGGGCTGCGGTGCTCACCCAGCGGGGTGTGGGGGCAGCTCAAAGGGGGACTGAGGGGCTCAGCCTGGGCGCTATGGGGTCTGTCCCAGGGGGACTGAGGGGCTCAGCCTGGGCGCTATGGGGTCTGTCCCAGGGGGGTTGTGGGGCTCAGCCTGGGCGCTATGGGGTCTGTCCCAGGGGGGTTGTGGGGCTCAGCCTGGGCGCTATGGGGTCTGTCCTAGGGGGGTTGTGGGGCTCAGCCTGGGGGCTATGGGGTCTGTCCCAGGGGGGTTGTGGGGCTCAGCCTAGGGGCTGTAGGGTCTGACCTAAGGGGGTTGTGGGGCTCAGCCTGGGCGCTATGGGGTCTGTCCTAGGGGGGTTGTGGGGCTCAGCCTGGGGGCTATAGGGTCTGTCCTAGGGGGTTTGTGGGGCTCAGCCTGGGGACTATAGGGGGCTGTGGGGTTTAACCCGGTGGGCTACCGGATCTGTTGGACGGCAAATGCGGGGCTCACCCAAGGGGCGCCGTGGGGTTCACTCTGCAGGAGCTGTGGGGTTCACCATGGGGGGCTGTAGGACCTGCCCCAGAGGATGTGACACCCCGTACCCCCACCCCTGGGTCTCCCTTCTGCACCCACAGCATGACCGGGGGTTCATCACCTGTGCAAAGGCATGACACCCCCATCGCACGAGGTTTAGGGACCCCTGGGGTGGTCACCGAGCGGTGGCTGTGGGTACAAAAGTGTCCCCAGGCTGGCTGCCCGCAGGAGCGGCCGCTCCCGGGAGCCGCTCTTGTTTGGGATATTTGTTGGCTCCCACATTTCCCGAACTGCGTGGGCTGAGCCCCAGTTCAGGTGGGAGCTGGACACCAGTCCCGGACTCCTGGCACGGGACCGGGCTCGGCTGTGCGGGGCTGCCAGGGCTTTGCTGGGAGAGCTGGGCTGGCGTGGGAATCGCTCCGGCCAGGGCTGGGGTGACACAGGCTGGTGGCGCCGATGCCCTCGGCCGTGCCCTGGGGCTGGGCACCGGAGCGTGGAGGGGCCGGGACTGCGTGCCCTTAAACGTCTGCACGTGAGCGAGTGTCCCCTCCGAAGGCACACGCTTCCCGTCATTAAAAATGTATTAATAGCCAAGTGTAATTAAATACAAGAAGCTGCAGGAAAAGCCATCTGAAAGGGCAGATGGCAGCGGGCAGGAAGCTGGGAGTTGGAGTTTGCCGGGGCAGGAAATGTCTCGCTCTGCTCGCAGAGCTCGGTGGTTGTGGAGGGACCCTGGCTCTGCGGTATCCAGGCTCCGCAGGGGTCAGTGTTCCGCAGCAGCTCGGGGGTGCGGGCGTGTGTTTTTAATTTAAAAAAAAAGAAAGAAAAAAAAAGAAAGAAAAACACTCAGGAGTTGAGGGAAAACCGTCCCGTTGCGTTTCCCTCCGTTGCTTTCCCTCCTCCCGCGTTTGCCCTCGCAGGAGCCGCTCGGGATGGGATGGAGCGGGCCAGGGGCCTCAGCTGGTTCCCATTAGCGATCCCATTCCCTGCCCGGTGCCCTGGAGCGCTGCCCCGTTCCCAGCACCTCGCGGGGGCTGTACCAGGCTGTGCCGGTGCCTCGGGAAAATCTCCCGGAGCTCAGGAACGCTGCAAGAGGGATCTGGGAGCTCGGGCTGCCCTGCTGTGAGCTCCTGGTTGTGTCCAGTTCCCAGAGCTCCTGCTCCTCATTCCCAAGGAATGTGTGTGCAGCTGAGCCAGCCCCCCACGCTCCCAGGGAAGCACAAACTCCTCTGTCCATCCATCCATCCATCCATCCATCCATCCATCCATCCATCCATCCATGTGTTCCATCCATCCATCCATCCATGGATTCCATTCATCCATCCATTGATTCTATCCATCACCCATCCATCCATCCATCCATCCATCCATCCATCTATCCATGGATTCCATCCATCCATTTATGGATTCCATCCATCCCTCATCCATCCATCCATCAATGGACTCCATCCATCATCCATCCCTCCATCCATGGATTCCATCCATGGATTCCCTCCATCCATCCCTCCATCCATGGATTCCATCCATGGATTCCATCCATCCATCCATCCATCCATCCATCCATCCATCCATCCATCCATCCACCTATGGACTCCATCCATCATTCATCCATCCATCCATCCATGGATTCCCTCTATCCATCCCTCCAACCATGGATTCCCTCCATCCATCCATCCATCCATCCATCCATCCATCCATCCATCCATCCCTCCATCCATCCATCCCTCAACCAGAGATTACAGTGGCAGCGCCGCGGAGCCGTAGCCGTGCGAGGTTGTCCTGCAGGGTTGGACGTTTTTAGCCCAGATTTGACCACAAGTTTCCCTGCTGGCGGCCAGCCCAGGCTGGGGGAGCTGAGGCAGCAGCCCGGGGGTGTTTTGGGAATGCTGAGGGATTCTCCCAGCAGGTGAAGCACCAGCAGTTGGATTTTGCTGCCTCACCCCAGCGCTTTGGCGCAGCACTCGCTTTGCATTTAATCCCTGCAAAGTTCACGGAGTGTCACTCCTCCCCTCTGTCCCTGCTGCCACGTGGCTGCAGGAGGGAAGGATTTGGGGTGGCTGCAGCCTGGATCCACAGGGAACAGCACCGGGATCCCCCAGGCAGCCACTGCCACCCTTGGGAGCCACCCCCAAACCCAGCGAGTCCCTGCGGGTCACCCAGGAGCCACGTGTGCGTCTCCAGAGCCGGTGGCCTGGAATTCAGGGGGGATAAGGCTCAATAATCCCATTAAACCTGCTGGAAAGGGCTGCCCGGGCTGTGGGGCAGCAAAACAAGGCAGCACCGAGGATTTCACTCCATGTGGAGCTGCTCAACTGTGGCTGACCCACATGTGGCCCACGGTGACACCTGCATGGATCGGATGTGAAACCTCTGCTGCCTGAATTTCCAACCTCTGGGGCCTGGCAGGGGAAGAGGAGGAAAGAGCTGAGCCCCAGAGTGAACCCAGATTATCAGCTCGGGGAAAAGCAGCTTGAGAAGGCTCTGCTGCAGCTGAGGGGCAGCACCCCTGAGGATGGGGCAGCAGCCTCACCCTGCTCACCCCAAATCCCAGCTGTGGAATGGGGGAGCCAGCCCTGTCTGGCTTGGAGGGTCTCATTCCAGTGCCTGGAGTCTCCCCTGGGAGGCTGCTCGGGGAGCCCTATATATAGGAAGCCTATAGGGGAGCGTGGGTTGCTGAGTGGGATGTCTAAAATTATCCGTCCCATCCCTGAGTTGCACGGCTGCTGGAGCAGGAGCCCTCTCCCCCCTCCTGCTCCAGCTCCTCCATCCCACAGGGGTGAGGGAATCGTTCCCATGGGGAGCCACAGCACCCCAGAGTGCCCAGTTTGGAGCTGGCACTCTGGGGGACAGTGGGACAGGGGTTTCTTGTGGGGTGACACAGCCCCAAACCCCCTGAGTGCCTGAAATCCTGGTGGGATGAGGGAATCATTTCCTCGGGGTGCCCAGCTTGGAGATGAACATCCCACAGTGAGGGGGACAATGGAGCAGGGAATTCCTGTGGGGTCACAGAGCCCCAAACCCCCTCAGCACCCTGGAAGTGCCCAAAATCCCAGTGGGATGAGGGAATCATTCCCAGGGGGATCTGCAGCACTCTGGAGCTGGCACAGGGACAATGGGACAGGGAATTCCTGTGGGGTGACAGAGCCCCAAAACCCCTCAGCGCCCTGGAAGTGCCCAAAATCCCAGTGGGATGAGGGAATCATTCCCAGGGGGAGCTGCAGCACTCTGGAGCTGGCACAGGGACAATGGGACAGGGAATTCCTGTGGGGTGACAGAGCCCCAAAACCCCTCAGCGCCCTGGAAAACCCCAAATCCTGGTGGGATGAGGGAATCATTTCCAGGGGAGGCACAGAGTGCTCAGCTTGGAGCTGAACATCCCACAGTGAGGGGGACAATGGGACAGGGAATTCCTGTGGGGTGACAGAGCCCCAAACCCCCTCAGCACCCTGGAAGTGCCCAAAATCCCAGTGGGATGAGGGAATCATTCCCAGGGGGAGCTGCAGCACTCTGGAGCTGGCACAGAGACAATGGGACAGGGAATTCCTGTGGGGTGACAGAGCCCCAAAACCCCTCAGCGCCCTGGAAAACCCCAAATCCTGGTGGGATGAGGGAATCATTTCCAGGGGAGGCACGGAGTGCTCAGCTTGGAGCTGAACATCCCACAGTGACGGGGACAATGGAGCAGGGAATTCCTGTGGGGTGACAGAGCCCCAAACCCCCTCAGTGCCCTGGAAGTGCCCAAAATCCCAGCAGGATGAGGGAATCATTCCCATGGGGATCTGCAGCACCCCGGTGTGCCCAGCTTGGAGCTGGTATAGGGACAATATCCTGTGGGGGTGACACGTCCCTAAATCCCTTCAGTGCCTCAGAGGTGCCCAAAATCCCGGTGAGATGAAGGAATCCTGCCCAGGGGAACCCGCAGCACCCCAAAACTGGCACAAGGACAATAAGACAGGGGTTTCCCGTAGGGTGACACATCCCCAAACCCCCTCGGCTGCCCCGGAGGTGCCCAAATCCCGGTGAGATGAAGGAATCCTGCCCAGGCAGAGCCGCAGCACCCCAAAACTGGCACAAGGACAATAAGACAGGGGTTTCCCGTAGGGTGACACGTCCCCAAACCCCCTCGGGTGCCCCAGAGGTGCCCAAATCCCGGTGAGATGAAGGAATCCTGCCCAGGGGAAGCTGCAGCACCCCAAAACTGGCACGGGGACAATAAGACAGGGGTTTCCCGTAGGGTGACACATCCCCAAACCCCCTTGGCTGCCCCGGAGGTGCCCAAATCCTGGTGAGATGAAGGAATCCTGCCCAGGGGAAGCTGCAGCACCCCAAAACTGGCACGGGGACAATAAGACAGGGGTTTTCTGTAAGGTGACACGTCCCCAAACCCCCTCGGCTGCCCCGGAGGTGCCCAAATCCCGGTGAGATGAAGGAATCCTGACCAGGCAGAGCCGCAGCACCCCCAAACTGGCACGGGGACAATGGGACAGGGGTTTCCTGTGGGATGACACGTCCCCAAACCCTCTCGGGTGTCCCGGAGGTGCCCAAATCCCCGCGGGATGGGGCGCTGAGCCCGGCGTGGGGCAGCAGCAGCCCCGGCATGTGCGCGGGCAGGCGGCCAAGGCGGAGCTCGGGGAGAACAAAACTCCCTTTCCATCTGCGAGGAGCCGTCAGAGCGGTGACACGAGATGTCCCCAGCAGCGACGTCCCCGCCTATCAGCGCCCCGGCCCGCGGGGAGGGTCGGAGGAGGGCATGGGGGGTGGTGTTTGCTCCGGCCTTGTTTTCTGCCTCGTTGGGTGGTTTATTTATTATCTATTTTTTTGAATTTCGTGCCAATTGACGCTCATTTCCATCCCCCGGCGGGGAGACGTTCCCGGGGCTGCTCCTGTGCCAAGCGTGCTGGTGGCACATCTGGCCTGAGCTGTTCCTGAGATATCCCTGAGCTGTTCCAGGTGAAAAATAACAGGGTTTTCACTCAAACCACCCCTTCTGCATGCAGAGGTGTTCCTGAGCTGTTCCAGGTGAAAAATAACAGGATTTTCACCCAAACCACCACCTCTGCCTGCAGAGGTGTTCCTGAGTTACTCCAGGTGAAAAATAACAGGATTTCCACCCAAACAACCCCTTCTGTATGCAGAGCTGTTCCTGAGATATCCCTGAGCTGTTCCAGGTGAAATTAGCAGGATTTTCACCCAAACCACCCCTTCTGCATGCAAAAGGTCTTCCTGAGTTACTCCAGGTGAAAAATAACAGGATTTCCACCCAAACCACTACCTCTGCATGCAGAGCTGTTCCTGAGCTGTTCTAGGTGAAAAATAACAGGATTTTCACCCAAACCACCACCTCTGCCTGCAGAGGTGTTCCTGAGCTGTTCCAGGTGAAAAATAACAGGATTTCCACCCAAACAACCCCTTCTGCCTGCAGAGGTGTTCCTGAGATATCCCTGAACTACTCCAGGTGAAAAATAACAGCATTTTCACCCAAACCATCACTTCTGCCTGCAGAGGTGTTCCTGAGATATCCCTGAGCTGTTCCAGGTGAAATTAGCAGGATTTTCACCCAAACCACCCCTTCTGCCAGCAGAGCCCTGAACCTCAGCCCTCCCAAACTCATCTCACTCCCCCAGGAGCTTTCCAGGCTGTGCTACCTCTCTCCTTTTCCCCATTTTTTTGCCGTTTCCACGAGGTTTTTCCACCGGTTGGGAAGCAGACACGGGGGTTCCCCTTATTCCCAGCCTTACCCAGGCGTGTCTGTCCCCACCCAGCTCTTCACTGATGGCATCACCAACAAGCTGGTGGCCTGCTACACGGACGAGGGCATGGGGGACGCGCTGCTGGTGCGGGTGTACGGCAGGAAAACCGAGCTGCTGGTGGACAGGGAGACGGAGCTCAGGAATTTCCAGGTGCTCCGAGCCCACGGCTGCGCCCCCGACCTCTACTGCGCCTTCCAGAACGGGCTCTGCTACCAATTCCTGCCGGGAATCGCGCTGGGACCCGACCACGTCAGGGATCCCCACATCTTCAGGTGGGTGGGACATCCTGGGGGGATCCCCCCCCCAGTTTTTCCCTCAATTTTCTGGGGGTTTGTTCTGTGTTTGCAGCTCTTCCATGGCTGCCGTGGGTGGAGTGAACAGTCCTGGGGTAAATGAGGGTTGGTGGGTAAATGGGTGGGACTTCAGCCAGAGCTGTCAAAATTATCAAATTTCTGATTTTTATCAGGTTTTGGGGAAGAGAAGTTAGCTGGGAAGCTGGAATTAAAGTTTCCTGGGAAGATGGAATTATGTTTTCCTGGGAAGCTGGAATTAAGGTTCTCTGGGAAGTTGGAATTAAAGTTTACTGAGAGGTTGGAATTAAGGTTTACTGGGAAGCTGGAAATAAAGCTTCCTGAGAAGTTGGAATTAAATTTTCCCAGGAAGTTGGAATTAAAGTTTCCTGGGAAGCTGGAATGAAAGTTTCCTGGGAAGATGGAATTGAGGTTCTCTGGGAAGCTGGAATTAGGGCTCTCTAGGAAGCTGGAATTAAAGTTTCCTGGGAAACTGGAATTAAGGTTTCCTAGGAAGCTGGAATTGAGGTTTCCTGGGAAGCTGGAATTGAGGTTTCCTGGGAAGCTGGAATTCCTTGGGAAACAGAGTTTAGGGCTGAATTTACCCTGAAAATAACAATTCCAAAATGCTTCAGAGGCCGATCCCTGACATGGAATGAGGGCTCACCTGTGCTAACCCTGTGTTTGAAGCAGGATTTTCAGGGAATCCCCCTGAACCCCCCCCAAAGCTCTTTGGGGGGTTTTGCAGGGGGGGAATTTGAGGATTTGGGATCCCCCCTCACCCCTCTCCTGTGCTCCATGCCAGGCTGGTGGCCCGGGAGATGGCCCGAGTCCACGCCATCCACGCCAACGGGAGCCTCCCCAGGCCCATCCTGTGGCAGAAGCTGCACAAATACCTCAGCCTGGTGAAGACAGAGCTCAGCCCAAAGGTATCCAACGCCAGGTAAAGGCAGAGGGATCCCACAGAGCCAGGCTCTGCCTCGGGCACCCCCTGCCCACCCTCTGGGGCCGAGGTTCCCAGGTAAAGCCTCTGCGGGGATTTAGGGCTGGATTTGGGGTTGGATCCCTCTCAGAGCACCTGGAGCAGCTCCAACCCCTTCCTGCTGCCTTTTGTCCCCTCCCCAAGAGCAGCAGCAATGCCACCCTGTCCCTTTTGTCCCCCCAAGAGCAGCAGCAATGCCACCCTGTCCCTTTTGTCCCCCCGAGAGCAGCAGCGATTCCACCCTGTCCCTTTTGTCCCCCCCGAGAGCAGCAGCGATGCCACCCTGTCCCTTTTGTCCTCCCGAGAGCATCAGCAATGCCACCCCGTCCCTTTTGTCCTCCCGAGAGCATCAGCAATGCCACCCTGTCCCTTTTGTCCCCCCCGAGAGCATCAGCAATGCCACCCTGTCCCTTTTGTCCCCCCCGAGAGCATCAGCAATGCCACCCTGTCCCTTTTGTCCCCCCAAGAGCATCAGCAATGCCGCCCTGTCCCTTTTGGGGGGGATTTCAGCTTTTTTGGAGCTCTGGGATGTGTCTGTGCAGGATCCAGCTGGAGCCACAGCCTCCCACTGCTGGAACAATCCTCCTCCTCCTCCCTGAAGAATAAACCCAAGCTCAAGCCCTGCTGAGCTGACAATTAACTCTAGAAATTAAACCACTCAATTCCCACTTCCAACCAGCCCATCCCGCTTTTTGGGGCGGCTGGTTCGGCCCGGCAGGTGGGAGTTGGGGGGTCTGGGAAGGGCTGGGGCAGCCCCAAGAGGCGCGGGAGGTGAACGAACCCCGGGCAGGGCAATCATTAACCCGCACCGGGAGCCAGCCGGGCTTTTCGCAGCACCCGCCGGGCCACGGGCAGACTTTACCCGCCCTGCGCCTTCCTCGAGGCCAATTAGGCAATCATTAACGAGCTCTCTTCTTGGAACCTCTCCTGAGGTTACCAGAGTCCAAAACATCACCGGGTGCTCGGGGAGCCAGCGCTGGGTGGATTTGGGGGGGGTGGGCGTGGGGGTTTTGGGGATGAGGGATGCGCTGAGGATGAGGTGGGGTGGGTGTCTGGGTACCAAACCTGGTCTCCTCCCCAAAAACAGCAGGGTTAGCCCCGCTCTGTGTCATTAGTGGGGTCGTTTGTAAGGCAAGAGAGGGAAATTCTGCCCCTGAGCCCCCGGGGAAGGGCTGGAAGTCAGAGAAGCTGAATTCTTCCCCTGAGCCACAGAGAAAGTGCTGAAAATTGGGGAAATTCTGCCCCTGAGCCCCAGTGAAAGTGCTGGAAACTGGGGAAATTCTGGATTTTGGGGAAATTCTGCCCCTGAGATCCCAGAGAAGCAATGGAAATCAGGGAAGAGCAATTCTGCCCCTAATCCCCAGGGAGGTGCTGGAATTTGGGGAAATTCTGCCCCTGAGCCCCAAGGGAAGCTCTGGAAGTCAGGGAAGAGCAATTCTGCCCCTGAACCCCAAGGGAAGCGCTGGAAACTGGGGAAATTCTGCTCCTGTGACCCCAGGGAAGTGCTGGAAGTTGGGGAAATTCTGGAAGTGGAGGAAATTCTGCCCCTGAGCCTCCAGACAAGCTCTGGAAGCCGGGGAAACACTTGAAGCCGGGGGAATTCTGCTCCTGAGCCTGCAGGGAAGCTCTGGAATCAGGGAAATGCCACCCCCGAGCCCCAGGGGCGGCTCCTCAAGAGCAGCAGCGATGCCACCCTGTCCCTTTTGTCCTCCTGAGAGCAGCAGCGATGCCACCCTGTCCCTTTTGTCCCCTCGGGCAGCAGCGATGCCACCCTGTCCCTTTTGTTCCCCTGAGAGCAGCAGCGATGCCACCCTGTCCCTTTTGTCCCCTCGGGCAGCAGCGATGCCACCCTGTCCCTTTTGTGCCCCCGAGAGCATCAGTGATGCCACCCTGTCCCTTTTGTCCCCTCGGGCAGCAGCGATGCCACCCTGTCCCTTTTGTCTCCTTGGGCAGCAGTGATGCCACCCTGTCCCTTTTGTCCCCTCCCCAAGAGCATCAGCGATGTCACCCTGTCCCTTTTGTCCCCTCGGGCAGCAGTGATGCCACCCTGTCCCTTTTGTGCCCCCGAGAGCATCAGCGATGCCACCCTGTCCCTTTTGTTCCCCTGAGAGCAGCAGCGATGCCACCCTGTCCCCTTTGTCCCCCCGAGAGCAGCAGCGATGCCACCCTGTCCCCTTTGTCCTCCCGAGAGCACCAATCATGCCACCCTGTCCCTTTTGTCCCCTCGGGCAGCCTCCCGCGGGACGTGCCCAGCCCCGAGGCGCTGGAGCAGGAGCTGGCCTGGATGGAGGAGACGCTGTCGCAGCTCGGGTCCCCCGTGGTGCTGTGCCACAACGACCTCCTGTGCAAGAACATCATCTACGACAGGACACGAGGTGTGTGTCCCTCGGGGTGACCCTCGGGGTGTCCCTCGGGGTGTCCCTGGGGTGTCCCTCGGGGTGTCCCTCGGGGTGTCCCTCTGGGTGTCCCTCTCGGGGGTGACGCTCGGGATGTCCCTCGGGGTGTCCCTCGGGGTGTCCCTCGGGGTGTCCCTCAGGGTGTCCCTCGGGGGTGACCCTCGGGGGTGACCCTCGGGGGTGACCCTCGGGGTGTCCCTCGGGGATGACCCTCGGGATGTCCCTGGCGGTGTCCCTCGGGGTGTCCCTCGGGGGTGTCCCTCGGGGGTGTCCCTCGGGGTGTCCCTCGGGGGTGACCCTCGGGATGTCCCTCAGGGTGTCCCTCGGGGGTGTCCCTCGGGATGTCCCTCAGGGGTGTCCTTTGGGGTGTCCCTCGGGGGTGACCCTCGGGATGTCCCTCGGGGTGTCCCTCGGGGGTGTCACTGTCATCAGTCACACAATGATTCTGTCCAGGTGTTTTTATTGAAGAGTTCTGGGTGTCAGGGACCCAAATCTGACTCTGACACGGGTTGGGGATGAACACATTTTTATAATTTATCCTTTTATAACTGCATTTTAATTATTGAACTTATATTGTTCTATTGTATACATTGATCTCATCCAAGCCTGGATTCTTGTAATTTCCATCAAACCCCCCAAACATCGTTTCTCGTAATTATAGTTACCATTAAACAATAATTATATCTAATTACCAATCAATCATTGCATTTAACAATCATATAATTTATCATATTTATATGGTAACTATGATACATATTATCATATTTATAAGTATTATATACAATCATGTAATTTATCATATTTATATGATAACTGTGATACATATTATCATATTTATAAGTATCATATACAATCATATAATTTATCATATTTATATGATAACTATGATACATATTTTCATATGTATAAGTATTATATACAATCATGTAATTTATCATATTTATATGATAACTATGATACATATGATCATATTTATAAGTATCATATACAATCATATAATTTATCATACTTATGATAACTATGATACATATTAGCATATTTATAAGTATTATATAAATATAAATGTAATAAATATAATACATTTATAACTATGATAATATAATGAAAATATAATATAAATATATTTATATTTATTTAAATATATTGTTATAATATTTCTAAATATTATAATAGATATAAATATAATGAATTTATAACTATGATAATGTAATGAAAATATAATATAAATATATTTATATTTATTTAAACATTATGTTATAATATTTATAAATATTAAAATAAATATAAATATAATGAATTTATAACTATGATAATATAATGAAAATATAATATAAATATATTTCTATATAGTTAAATATTATGTTATAATATTTACAAATATTATAATAGACATAAATATAATGAATTTATAAATATGATAATACAATGAAAATATAATATATATATTTATATTTATTTAAATATTATGTTATAATATTTCCTAATATTATAATAAATATAAATATAATAAATTTATAAATATTATTATATAATGAAAAATATATTTCTATTTATTTTTATTTAAGTATAATGTCATAATATTTATAAATACTATAATAAATATAATAAATTTATAAATATTATTATTTAATGAAAATCTAATATGAATATATTTCTATTATAATATTTATAAATATGATAATATAGATATTATCATATTTATAATGTATAATTTATCATACCATATAATAATTTCATTCATCATAGTCATTAATTTATTATACGGGTTCAGTTTCACATGATCCAGTAAAACCCAACATTTTCCCAGGGCCTACCAGGCCCAACCTTTCTTCCCAACTCCCTGAACATCCCAGGATTTCGGAACCATTTCATCCCTGCGCTGTCACCACCTCTGTCCCCTCTGACACTTTGTGTCCCCGCAGAGCGCGTGCGCTTCATCGACTACGAGTACACGGGCTACAACTACCAGGCCTTCGACATCGGCAACCACTTCAACGAGTTCGCAGGTGGGGAGCACCTGGGGGCCCCCAAAGTCCCCCCATCCCCGGCCCGGGGTGTCCCCATTACTGGGATGGAGGAGGGAGTTGTCCCCAGTGCCATACTGGGAAATGGGGTGTTCCTGTTACTGGGAATTTCATGTTCCATACTGGGAAATGGGGTGTCCCTGTTACTGGCATAGAGGAGTTGTACCCCCAGTTCCATACTGGGAAATGGGGTGTTCCTGTTACTGGGAATTTCATGTCTCATACTGGGAAATGGGGTGTCCCCATCCCTGGGATGGACAAGGAGTTATCCCCAGTCCCATACTGGGAAATGGGGTGTGCCTGTTACTGGGAATTTCATGTCCCATACTGGGAAATGGGGTGTGACTGTTACTGGGAATTCCATGTCCCATACTGGGAAATGGGGTGTTCCTGTTACTGGGAATTCCATGTCTCATACTGGGAAATAGGGTGTTCCTGTTACTGGGAATTCCATGTCCCATATTGGGAAATGGGGTGTTCCTGTTACTGGGAATTCCATGTCTCACACTGGGAAATAGGGTGTCCCCACCCCTGGGATGGAGGAGGGAGTTTTATCCCCAGTTCCATACTGGGAAATGGGGTGTCTCTGTTACTGGGAATTCCATGTCTCATACTGGGAAATGGGGTGTCACTATTTACTGGGAATTCCATGTCTCATACTGGGAAATGGGGTGTCCCCATTACTGGGATGGACAAGGAGTTATCCCCAGTCCCATACTGGGAAATGGGGAATCCCTATTTAATGGGAATATCATGTTCCATATGGGAAATGGGGTGTCCCTATTACTGGGATGGAGGAGGGAGTCGTCCCCAGTGCCATACTGGGAAATGGGGTGTCCCCATTACTGGGATGGAGGAGGGAGCCGAATCCCCAGTCTTGGGGTGGGAAATGGGGTCTCTTCATCCCTGAGATGGAGGAGGGAGGTTCTTCCTATTATTAGGGGTGGAGGAGGGAGTTTTATTCCCAGTCCCATACTGGGAAATTGGGTGTTCCTATTACTGGGATGGAAGAGGGAGATGAATCCCCAGTCCCATACTGGGAAATGGGGTGTCCCTGTTACTGGGAATTCCCAGTCCCATACTGGGAAATGGGATGTCCCTGTTACTTGGAATTCCATGTCCCATACTGGGAAATGGGGTGTCCCCATCCCTTGGGATGGAGGAGGGAGTTATTCCCAGTCCTAGGGTGGAAAATGGGGCTGTCCTGGGGTCCCCTGATCCCCGGGGATGGAGGGGAGAGCTGCACCCCAATCCCATGATGGGAAACGGGGTCTCCCCATCCCTGAGGATTTGCACCCCAAATCCTACAGCAGGAAATGGGGCTGCCCATGGTCACTGCGGGGTCTCTGCTGCTCTTGGGCACCCGGATGCCCCTGGGGTGCCAATCCTGGCTCGTCACCCCAAAAGCCAGCAGCTGATCCTGGGTTTGTGCCTGGCTGGGGTTGTGCTCTCCTCACTTTGCCATGGAGAACCCAATCCCTCCCTGTCCCCTCTGTGTCCCCCCCGTGTCCCCCTGTCCCCCCAGGTGTGAAGGAGGTGGATTATGGCCTCTACCCCAGCAGGGAGACGCAGCTGCAGTGGCTGCACTCCTACCTGCAGGCCTACAAGGAGCTCACCCAGGGCCACCCAGGTGACAGCCAGGTGTCCCAGGAGGAGCTGGAGACCCTCTACGTGCAAGTGAACAAGTTCTCCTTGGTGAGTGAGGAGGAGGAAGGAGCCAACCTCACTCCAGGGCTGAAAACACAGCCCAGGGGATTTGGGAGTGAGGGACTTCTCCTCTGCTCTTGGCCTTCCAGCTGGTGCCAGCCTGGGGGCTTGGGGACATTGGGGACAGGCTGTGCCACAGGGCCTGGCAGTGCCTCAGGGACACCAAGCCCCTGGGCAAGGTCACCGGGGTGTTTTGGGGACAGCTGTGCCCGACAGGGTGGCCTTGGGCAGCCCTTCAGAGGGGTCAGGTACGGCTGGAGTGAGGAAATCCTCTTTGCTGACTGCCAGGGGCGGCCTCAGCTGATTTTCTGGAAATTTCGGGTGAAATATTCTCTGTTTTCGTGGCTGCAGCTGCTGGGAGGGCAGCACGGGGGTGGCACCGCGTGTTCAGCACCCTCCCTGCTGCTGGGAGCAGCCTCTGGAGGGCACAAAAACCCCCACTGGTTTTTGTCCTTGGACATGGGTCCATGTCCTGTCCTTGTCACAGCCCTGGGGATTGGGGCACGGGGGTTTCTGTGCCCGTGGTCGTTCCCTGATCTTTATTCTGCCCCTTGCAGGCGTCCCATTTCCTCTGGGCCTGCTGGGGCCTGATCCAGGATAAATATTCCACCATAGACTTTAATTTCTTAAGGTGAGTGAGCACGGGCTGCTCCCGGGGAAATGGGAGGAGAGGGAGGAGCTCGGGGAGGGTCGTGGGGAGGGTCCCGGGGAGGATCTTGGCAATTCCTGTGGAGAATCCTGGAAATCCCTAGGGAGGATCTTGGGGGCAGTCCTGGGGAGGATCCTGGCAATCCCTGGGGAAGATCCCAGGGAGGATCCCAGGGAAGATCCTGGTAATTCCTGGGGAGGATCCCGGGGAAGATTCCAAGGATCCTGGGGAGCATCCTGGTGGTCCTTGGGGAGGATCCCGGGGAGGATCCTGCCTTTTCCTGGGGAGGATCTTGGCTGACCCTGGGGAGAATCCTGGGGAAGATCCCGATGGTCTCTGGGGAGGATCCTTGGGACAATCCCTGGGGAAGATCCCAGGGAGGATCCCAGGGAAGATCCTGGGGAAAATCCCAGTGGTCCTTGGGGAGGATCCTGGGGAGGATCCTGGCAGTCCCTGGGGAGGATCCCAGTGGTCCCTGGGGAAGATCCCTGGGGAGGATCCTGGCAGTCCCTGGGGAGGATCCCAGTGGTCCCTGGGGATGATTCCTTGGGAGGATCCCGGGAAGGACCCCAGTTGTCCCTGGGGAGGATCCCTGGGGAAGATCCCGATGGTCTCTGGGGAGGATCCTTGGGGCAATCCCTGGGGAAGATCCCAGGGAGGATCCCAGAGAAGATCCTGGGGAAGATCCCAGTGGTCCTTGGGGAAGATCCTGGGGAGGATCCTGGTGGTCCTTGGGGAGGATGCCGGGGAGGACCCCAGTTGTCCCTGGAAAGGATCCCGAGGAAGATCCCGGCAATCCCTGGGGAGGATCCTGGGGAGGATCCTGGCAGTCCCTGGGGAGGACCCCGAGGAAGATCTGGGTAATCCCTGGGGAAGATCCTGGCCGTCCCAGGGGACACGAGCAGCTCAGAGCCACCCCTCCTCTCTCTCTCTCTTTCCAGATATGCAAAGTTAAGGTTTAAACAGTACTTCAAGATGAAGCCGGTGGTCACAGCCCTGCAGCTCCCCAAGTAGGGGCCACCCCGAGCTCTCCTGTCCTGGCCGTGCCCTCGCGCCCCCCTCGCCCTGGGGGACGAGAGGAGCCCTGCCCCGGCCACCACCGCTGCCAGGAGAGCCTGGCCACCCCCAAGACTGGACCATGAGATGCTGGAGAGGACCAGGGCCCCGGCGAGGCCCCAGCCCATGCCAGGAAGCCTCACCACCGCCTTAACGCCGAGCCCCGCTCGGCCCCGGTGCCCGGCAGGTCCGTGCCCCGCTGGCACTGCTGCTGCTGCTGCTGCCTGGCACTGCCCCTTCCCCCTGCGCTGGCCCCGAGGGGGACACGGGGGCACCCCGGCCGCTCAGGGCCCCCAGAGCTGCCCCACTTTGGTCACTTTGGCTGTCCCCTGCTGCCCTGCTGGGTGCCACCCCCAAAGCAGCGCTGTCCCAGCTCCCTGCTGGCCCCAGGGACAGGAACTTTGTCCCTTTGGGGTGGCAGCTGTGGGCAGAGGGGCAGTGCCAGCCGTGAGCCCCTGGCACCACTGGGGTGCTGCTGGTGGGCACTGGGTACCCAGCCTGGGGCTGTCCCCACAGCTGTCCCCACTGTCCCCTTGGCTTGGTGGCTTCTCCTCCACCCTCAGCTCTGCCCTCAGGGTCAGGGGACATCCAGGGGGGTCTGTCCTGCCTGTCCCCACCCATCCAGCTCCTGGCAGCAATCCGGGCCCTGTGACCCACCCAGGCCATGGGGACAAGGTGACTGTCCCTTCTCTGGGCACAGGGGTGTCCCCCAGAGCCCTGTGCCACCTTGGCTATGAGGACAGGGTGACTGTCCCTTCTCTGGGCACAGGGACATCCTGTGCCCTCCTGGCTGTGGGGACAAAGGTGACAGTCCCTTCTCTGGGCACAGGGACATCCTGTGCCACCCCTGGCTGTGAGGACAAAGGTGACAGTCCTTTCTCTGGGCACAGGGACCTCCCCCAGGTGTCCCCAGGGCTGCTGGCACGTCCGTGTTTGTTTCCATAGGAAATAAAAGCTGCTGCTAGCTGGAATTTGGGGCTGGTGGATCTGGGGCTGGAGCAGGGGCAGCCCCCCACCACCTGGAGTCTGAGGGTGCTCCTGTCCCTTCTGTACCCCGAGATGTCCCCATCCAACCCAGGCCCCACTCTCTGCTCCAAAAAGTCACTTTTATTGTGCCAAGGGCCAGGGGGAGGAACGATTGTAAACAGGGATGTGAAATATACAGGTTAAGTTACTCGTCGTCTTATTAACAAAATAAAGCTCTATCTATATTTACAATCTTTAAAAAAACAAACGAAACAACAACAAAATAAAAAGAAAAAGAAATGGAGGAGAGAGACACAGGAAGAGCTGCAGCCGTGGGGAGGGGACACATCTGCTTCCAGTCCCTCTGCAGCACAGCCCGGCCCAGCCCTGGAGCTGGGACCCCTCCCCAGGGACCCCTGTCCATCCCCAAGGACCCCTGTCCTTCCCCAGGGACCCCTGTCCATCCCCGGGGACCCCTGACCCTCACTGAGGACCCCTGTCCATCCCCAGGGACCCCTATCCATCCCCAGGGACCCCTGTCCCACCTCAGGGACCCCTGTCCATCCCCAAGGACCCCTGTCCATCCCCAGGGACCCCTGTCCATCCCCAGGGACCCCTGTCCCACCTCAGGGACCCCTGTCCATCCCCAAGGACCCCTGTCCATCCCCAGGGACCCCTGTCCCACCTCAGGGACCCCTGTCCCACCTCAGGGACCCCTGTCCATCCCCAGGGACCCCTGTCCCACCTCAGGGACCCCTGTCCATCCCCAAGGACCCCTGTCCATCCCCAGGGACCCCTGTCCCACCTCAGGGAGTTGGGAATAAATAAAGCACTGACAAAGGGCAGGGGAGCAGGGAGGGGCTGGCTGGGCAGGGCAGGGGCTGGCGGGATGTCCCCTGGGATAAGGGATGTCCCCACGGCAGTGTCCCCACGGCAGTGTCCCCATGGCAGTGTCCCCATGGCAGTGTCCCCAGCACTGGAATGCTGGTGCTGCTGAGATTCGGATCCCCAGCCCGGC
The DNA here is from genome assembly GCA_024362935.1 of Setophaga petechia. Taxonomy (NCBI): domain Eukaryota; kingdom Metazoa; phylum Chordata; class Aves; order Passeriformes; family Parulidae; genus Setophaga; species Setophaga petechia. The sequence continues at coordinate 116,185 of JANCRA010000155.1, forward strand.
TTGGGGACAAGGGGACAGAGGGACAAGGGGACAGAGGCTGGTGCCCACTTTGTGCAGCCTCAAGCCCGGGTGGCCACGGTGTCCCCAGCGCTGTGGCTGTCCCCGTGGTGTCCCCAGCACAGTGACAATCCCTGCACTGTCCCCAGCGCTGTCGCTGTCCCCTCGGTGTCTCCAGCACAGTGACAATCCCTGCACTGTCCCCACGGTGTCCCTGTTCCCGCGGTGTCCCCAGCACAGCGACAGTCCCGGCGATGTCCCCGCGGTGTCCCCAGCGCTGTCGCTGTCCCCGGCTCGGGGCTGTTCCCGGCTCTGCCACACGGAGGTGCCGGAGCCCCGCGCACAGAGCGACAGCGGGGACACGGCCGGGAGAGAGCGGCTGAGCACAGGGGGACACGGCACACACACACCTGGGCATGGACCACATACACCTGGGCATGGCACACACACCTGGGCATGGCACACACCTGGGCATGGCACACACACCTGGGCATGGTATGCAGAGGGACATGGCACACACCTGGGCATGGCACACACACCTGGGCATGGCACACACACCTGGGCATGGCACACGCACCTAGGCACACACACCTGGGCATGGCACACACACACCTGGGCATGGCACACACACCTGGGCATGGCACACACACACCTGGGCATGGCACACACACCTGGGCACACACACCTGGGCATGGCACACACCTGGGCATGGCACACACACCTGGGCATGGCACACACACACACCTGGGCATGGCACACACACCTGGGCACACACACCTGGGCATGGCACACACCTGGGGATGGCACACACCTGGGCACACACACCTGGGCATGGCACACACACCTGGGCATGGTACACACACCTGGGCACTGCCACTCACCTGGACACCTTGAACTCTCACCTGGACACTGCCACTCACCTGGACAGCCACTCTCACCCGGACACTGCCACACACCTGGACATGGCACACACTCCTGGACACTCCCAACTCTCACCTGGACACCGCCATGCCCAGCCACACCCCAGCCCCTGGAGCAGGCTCTGCCCACACCGAGCTCATTTTTCCTCATCATTCCTTCCCCTCACAGCTGTTCCTTCTCCCTCCCTCTCACCCCGCAGGGCTCAGGTGCAGCCCAGGCTGCAGGGCCAGGTGCCCGGGCACAGGCGGGCACATCCCCCCCGAGGAGGGGCTGGCAGGGCAGGAACAGCCCCCTCTTTATTCCCAAACTGGGCCAGAGCTGCCGGCAGCACAAAGAGCCCCGAGCAGCCCTTGGCTGGAGCCGGGGCCAGGCTGGAGCTAAAATTGGCTCGGTGGGAATTCGCTGGCAGGAGCCAAAGAGCGAGCGGGAAGCACAGCAGGGAGGTCACACCAGGATAGAGGAGGGAGCAGTGTGTCCCTGTCCTGTGTCCCCATCCTGTGTCCCTGTCCTGTGTCCCCATCCTGTGTCCCTGTCCTGTGTCCCCATCCTGTGTCCCTGTTCTGTGTTCCCATCCCGTGTCCCTGTGCTGTGTCCCCATCCTGTGTCCCTGTTCTGCGTCCCCATCCCTTGTCCCTGTCCTGTGTCCCCATCCCGTGTCCCTGTCCTGTATCCCCATCCCTTGTCCCTGTCCTGTGTCCCCATCCTGTGTCCCTGTCCTGTGTCCCCATGCCGTGTCCCTGTCCTGTGTCCCCATCCTGTGTCCCTGTGCTGTGTCCCCATTCCATGTCCCCACCTCATGTCCCCACCCCGTGCCCAGCAGCGCAGCAGGTGAGGCTCTCCAGGACCCGCTGCAGGTGCTGCAGGGCTGGAGATGCTCTGGAGGTTCCCTCCAGCCCGAGAGCCTCAGGTCCCCTCAGAGGTGACAGCACAGCAGCCACAGCATCACCAAATCTCCAGGCTCACTGGCCTCACCTCCACGTGCCACCAAAGCAAGGCCAAGCCAGTCCTTGCCACCCAAAATCCCAGGTGGGACCCTTCTACAGGTGGGCAGCTCCGTGTGGCCGAGTGCCACCGCACCAGGACACGCCCAGAGGTGTCAGCCAGCCCTGCCACCCCCTCCGCTGTCCCCCCCGTGTCCCCTCAGTCCGTCAGCACCACCAGCTCGCCGTCACTCTTGTCCTCGCCCTCCGAGTCCTCGTCCTCGCTGTAGCGGTACATGTCCCCCTCGGGCACCGAGTGCCCGTCGTCCCCGGTGTCACCGTCCTTGAGGCTGCGGGTGTTGACGATGACGGGCATGGTGGGGTCCACGCCGCGGGGCAGGTAATGCTCCAGGAGGGGCGGGGGCAGCTGCACGCCCACCGGCCGCGGGTACAGCACGTCCGAGGAGCTGGGGGGCACCTGGCTGCCCTGCGGCCTGGGGGACACGGGGGTGGGCGCTCAGAGGGGCAGACAGGGCTCAGGGGGCTTCCCTTGGCCACCCCGAGGGGGGAATTTGTGCGGGGCAGGTGGGCACCAGTCCCATGGGCACAAGGGGGGCAGGCACATCATCAGCATCAGGTGAGCACCAACCTCATGGGCACAAGTTGAGAACCTGCCCCATCGACATCAGGTGGGCACCAACCCCGTGGGCACAAGGTGGGCAACAACCCCATGGGTATGAGGTGGGCACCCACCCATGTCACCAGCTGGGCACACGCCCACATCACAAGGTGAGCCCCACCCCAGCACCACCCCTCCAAGCCCGTGGGGCAGGGCACACAGGGTGTCCCTTATCAATCCCCCTCATCAATCCTCCGTTACCAATCCTTCCTTATCAATCCCCTTTACCAATCCTCCCTTATCAACCCCCCTTTACCAATTCCCCCTTACCAATCCCCATTACCAATCCATGTTATCAATCCCCCCTTATCAATCCCCCTTACCAATCCCCTTTACCAACCCCCCTTACCAATCCCCCATTACCAATCCATGTTATCAATCCCCCTTATCAATTACCCTATCAAGTAGCCCTGCCTGGCATGCTGGCACTGGTTCCTCATCAATCCCCCCTAACCAATCCTCCCTGATCCATCCCCCTTACCAATTCCCCCTTATTAATCCCCCTTTATCATTCCCCCTAACCAATCCCCTTTTATCAATCCCCCTTATCAATTACCCTATCAAGTAACCCCGCCTGTCATCCTGGCACTGGTTTCTCATCAATCCCCCTTTACCAATCCCCCTTATCAATTACCCTATCAAGTAGCCCTGCCTGGTGTCCTGGCATCGGTTCCTTATCAATGCCCCCTTAAAAATCCCCCCTTTACCAATCCCCCTTACCAATCCCACATTACCAATCCCCTTTCTCAACCCCCTTTTACCAATCCCCCTTATCAATCCTCCCTTACCAATCCCTGTCACCAACCTCCCCTTATCAATTCCCCATTACCAATCCCCCTTACCAACCTCCACTTATCAATTCCCCCTTATCAATTACCCTATCAAGTAGCCCTGCCTGGTGTCCTGGTCCCCGTTCCTCATCAATCCCCCATTACCAATCCCCCCTTACCAATCCGTCTTTACCAATCCTCCCTTATCAATCCCCCTTTGCCAATCTCCTTTGCCAATCCTGCTTCTCAATCCCCCATTACCAATCCCCTTTCTCAATCCCCTTTTACCAATCCCCTTTACCAATCCTCATTACCAATCCGTGTTACCAATCTCCCCTTATCAATTCCCCTTACCAACCTCCCTTTATCCATCCCCTTATCAATTACCCTATCAAGTAGCCCTGCCTGGTGTCCTGGTCCCCATTCCTCATCAATCCCCCATTACCAATCCCCCCTTACCAATCCCGCTTTACCAATCCTCCCTTATCAATCCCCCTTTGCCAATCCCCCTTCTCAATCCCCCCTTACCAATCCCCCATTACCAATCCTCTTTACCAATCCTCTTTACCAATCCTCATTACCAATCCCTGTTACCAATCTCCCTTTACCAATCCCCCTTTACCAATGCCCTTTGCCAATCCCCCTTCTCAATCCCCCATTACCAATCCCCCCTTACCAATCCTCATTACCAATCCCTGTTACCAATCTCCCTTTACCAATCCCCCATTACCCATCCCCTTTCTCAATCCCCTTTTACTAATCCCCCTTATCAATCCTCGTTACCAATCCCCTTTACCAATCTCCCCTTATCAATCCCCCATTATCAATCCCCCATTACCAATCCCCTTTACCAATCCTCATTACCAATCCCCCCTTACCAATCCCCCCCTTACTAATCCCCCATTACCAATCCCCTTTCTCAATCCCCTTTTACCAATCCTCTTTACCAATCCTCATTACCAATCCCTGTTACCAATCTCCCTTTATCAATTTCCCTTTACCAATCCCCTTTCTCAATCCCCTTTACCAATCCTCATTACCAATCCCTGTTACCAATCTCCCCTTATCAATCCCCCTTTACCAATCCCCTTTACCAATCCTCATTACCACTCCCTGTTACCAATCTCCCTTTACCAATCCCCCATTACCAATCCCCTTTGCCAATCCCCTTTTACCAATCCCCCTTATCAATCCTCATTACCAATCCCTGTTACCAATCTCCCCTTACCAATCCCTGTTACCAACCTCCCCTTATCAATTACCCTATCAAGTAGCCCTGCCTGGTGTCCTGGTCCCCGTTCCTCATCAATCCCTCCTTACCAATCCCCCCTTACCAACCCCTCTTTACCAATCCTCCCTTATCAATCCCCCTTTGCCAATCTCCTTTGCCAATCCCGCTTCTCAATCCCCCATTACCAATCCCCTTTCTCAATCCCCTTTTACCAATCCCCTTTACCAATCCTCATTACCAATCCGTGTTACCAATCTCCCCTTATCAATTCCCCTTTACCAATCCCCCATTACCAATCCTCATTACCAATCCTCATTACCAATCCCCCCTTACCAATCCCCCTTACTAATCTCCCATTACCAATCCCCTTTCTCAACTCCCTTTTACCAATCCCCTTTATCAATCCTCCCTTACCAATCCCCTGTTACCAATCTCCCCTTACCAATCCCTGTTACCAACCTCCCCTTATCAATCCCCTTATCAATTACCCTATCAAGTAGCCCTGCCTGGCGTCCTGGCGCCGGTTCCTCATCAGCGCCTTGTACTCGCCCACGCGCAGCCGCTTGCCCTCCACGATGCAGGTGCGCTTGGGCCGCGGTTTGTATTTGTAGTCCGGGTACTTCTCCAGGTGCTGCCGGCTCAGCCGCGCCTGCTCCTCGTAGTAGGGCTGCTTCTCCTGGTTGGACATGGATTTCCAGCGGGATCCTGCACGGGGAAAGGAGCAGAGCGTCCTCACAGCCTGCCTGAGCGAGGAGAGAGGGGGGGAACCCATCCCGAGGTTGGTTGGTGCTGTTGGTTGGTTAATTAATGATGTTAATTAATGGCGTTGCTTGTGGGAGTGGCGCCTGGATTTATAGCGGTGCTGGTGGGAGCCATGTGCTGCAGCTGGTTATGGAATATTGGGAACAACTTCCCTGAATTTCCCTGGGCATTTCCAGGGATTCATCTTCTCATTCCCTGACCATGCCCGGGCACCTCCAGGGATTCATCTCCTCATTCCCTGACCTTACCCAGGCAACTCCAGGGATTCATCCCCTCATTCCCTGACCTTCCCTCCTGGATTCATCCCTTCATTCCCTGACCTTCCCTCCTGGGATCCATCCCCTCATTCCCTGATCTTCTCCATGTCAGGGAGGTCCCTCCATGGAGATTCAGAGAGGATCCCCCATCCTCAGACCTTGTTCCCATCCCTCCAGGGGATGCAGAGAGGATCCTGCCCCAGGATCTTGTGGGGGGATGCAGAGGGGATCTCCTGCCCCAGGATTTTGTTCCCATCCCTCCATGGAGATGCAGAGTGGATCCCCCATCCCCAGGATCTCATTCCCATCCCTCCATGGAGATGCAGGATAGATCCCCTGCCCCAGGATCTCATTCCCATCCCTCCATGGAGATGCAGAGTGGATCCCCCATCCCAAATCTCATTCCCATCCCTCCAGATGTTGCAGAGGGGCTCCTGCCCCGGGATCTCACCCAGGATCTTGCTGATGCTGGAGTTGTGCATGTCTGGGAAGGCCTGCAGGATCTTCCTGCGCTCGTCCTTAGCCCACACCATGAAGGCGTTCATGGGCCGCTTGATGTGGTTGTTGTTCCTGGACTCCGGGAAGTGCCGGGAGCCTGCGGGGACACACGGGATGAGGGCAGGACCCAGAGGACAGAGCCACCCTGGGGTCACCACCGTGCTCTGGCCACCCTCACCGTCCATCTCGCAGCTCAGCAGAGCCTCGTCCAGCCGGTGGCCGGGGGTCTCCTCCATCCTCTCCTTCACCGGGGAGGAGTCAATCCCGACGGGCTCCTGCAGGACAGAGGGGTCAGGAGCCAGCCCCAGCCCGGGGACAGCTGTGCCTGGTGACACTGGGGTGGCAGAGGGGACGGTGGCCACACGGAGTGACCCTCACCTTGCGGTAGGGGCTGCTCAGGGACCCCTCCATGGCAGCACCGTGGCCGTGCAGCAGCTGCCGCGCATCGTGGATGGCTTTGGTGATGGCATCGCCCTCTCCCAGGAATCCTGGTGGGACACGGGCATCTGTCAGTGCCAGCGGTCACCCCACTGACCCCCCAGAGTGCCCACCCCCATGGGTACCTGTCAGTGCCAGCGGTCACTCTGCTGACCACTCAACCCACCATCAGTGCCAGTGGTCACCCCACTGACCTCCCAGAGTACCCACCCCTATGGGCACCTGTCAGTGCCAGTGGTCACCTCACTGACCACTCACAGCACCCAGCCTTAAGGGCACCCATTGGTGTCAGTGGTCACTCTGCTGACCACTCACAGTGCCCACCCCTATGGGCACCCGTCAGTGCCACTGGTCACCCCACTGACCACTCACAGCACTGACCCCTAAGGGCACCTGTCAGCGCCAATGGTCACCTCACTGACCACTCATAGCACCCACACCCATGGGCACCCATCAATGCCATTGGTCACCCCACTGACCCCCCAAAGTACCCACCCCATGGGCATCCATCAGTGCCAATGGTCACCCCACTGACCACTCTACCCACCCCCATGGGCATTCATCATTGCCATTGGTCACCCCACTGACCCCATAAAGTACCCACCCCGTGGGCATCCATCAGTGCCATTGGTCACCCTGCTGACCACTCACACATCCACCACTCATCAGTGCCAATGGTCACTCCACTGACCACTCTACCCACCCCGTGGGCATCCATCAGCGCCATTGGTCACCCCACTGACCCCCCAAAGTACCCACCTCATGGGCACCCATCACTGCCAATGGTCACCCCACTGACCACTCATAGCACCCACACCCATGGGCACCCATCAGTGCCAATGGTCACCCCACTGACCACTCTACCCACCCCGTGGGCACCCATCAGTGCCATTGGTCACTCTGCTGACCACTCACAGTGCCCACCCTCATGGGCATTCATCATTGCCATTGGTCACCCCACTGACCCGCCAAAGTACCCACCCCATGGGCACCCATCAATGCCATTGGTCACCCCACTGACCCCCCAAAGTACCCACCCCATGGGCATCCATCAGTGCCAATGGTCACCCCACTGACCACTTTACCCACCCCCATGGGCACCCATCAGTGCCAATGGTCACCCCACTGACCACTCTACCCACCCCGTGGGCACCCATCAGTGCCAGTGGTCACCCTGCTGACCACTCACACATCCACCACTCATCAGTGCCAATGGTCACTCCACTGACCACTCTACCCACCCCCATGGGCACCCATCCGTGCCAATGGTCACCCCACCCCATGACCCCACCCTGCCCATGCCAGCCGTGCCCTGGTCGGTGGCACAGCCCAGGGTGCCAGGGCTGTCCCTCGTGTCCCCACCCAGCGGGAGGTTGGAGGGGCTGCTCTGCAGCTCCCTGCTGGCCCCGTGGCTCGGCGTCAGGGCCTGGCAGCCGCTCATCTTCAAACTGGGAGAACTGGAGGCGCTGGGCAGCTCCGAGCCTTTGGGTTTGGCCGTCAGGTTCAGCGGCTGCGAGGTCTCCTGAGGAGGAGGAGGAGGAGGAGGGAGGGATGGGGGCTGAGGAGCTGCCCCCAGAGCCCCAGCCCGGGGTTTGGGGGCTCTACCAGGGACTGAAGGGCATTTTTGGGGCTGTACCAGAGTTTGGGGAGCTGTACCAGGGGTTTAAGGGGGTTTTTAGAGCTCTACCAGGGGTTGAAGGACATTTTTGGGGCTCTAGCAGGGGCTGAAGGGGGTTTTGGGGCTATATCAAGGGTTTAAAGGGGTTTGTGTGACTGTACCAGGGGTTTTGGGGCTATACCAGGGGTTGAAGGGCATTTTAGGGGCTGTATCAGAGTTTTGGGGCTGTACCAGGGTTGAAGGGCATTTTAGGGGCTATATCAGAGTTTTGGGGCTGTACCAGGGTTTGGAGGGGGTTTTGGGGCTGTAACAGGGGTTGAAGGGCATTTTTGGAGTTGTACCAGAGTTTGGAGGGGGTTTTGGGGCTGTAACAGGGTTTTGGGGGCTGTACCCTGGTTTTTTGGGGCTGTACCAGGATTTGGGGGGGCTGTCCCAGTGTTTTTGGGGTTTTGAGGACTGTACCAGGGTTTTTTGGGTTATACCAGGGTTTTTTGGGTTATACCAGGGTTTTTGGGGCTGTATCAGGATTTGGAGGGACTGTCCCAGGGTTTTTAGGACTGTACCAGGGTTTTTGGGGACTGTACCAGGTTTTGAAGGGGGCTTTTGGGGTGCACCAGGGTTTTTGGGGTTTTGGGAGCTCTACCCAGGTTGTTGGGGGCTGTACCAGGATTTTTGGGGAACTGTACCTTATTTTTTTTGGGTTTTTGGGGTTTTTTGGGGCCATACCTGCATCTGGAGGTGTCCCGGGCCCGCGGGTCTCTTGAGTGTGGCAGGAGGGGGGCTGTGCAGGAGCTGCACCGGGTAATCCACTGCGGGGGCAGAGGGACAGCGCTTGGGGACAGCAGGGACACGGCTGGGGGACAAGGCCACCCCGCCGGGCTGGGACAGCCCCGACTCACCCGGTTTGCAGGGGATGGGCTGGATGGGCAGTGCCAGCTGGGACTCGGGGGGCACTGGGAGAGGCTGGTGGCCGGGGGTGAAGGCGGGGATCATCACGTAGGGCATGTTGACCTGCTGGAGGGGACAGGGACACCAGGTCAGCGCTGCAGGGCAGTGCCACCCCCGGCTGGGCACAGGGACAGAGGTGTCCCCTGCCCTTACCTGGATCTGCTGCTGGAGGAGGTTGATCTTGTGCTGCTGCTGGATGAGCTGCTGCTGCTGCTTGGCAATCTGGGGAGGGGACAGTGGCGTTGGTGACATCAAGGACAGGACCTGGTAGAACCCGGCCAGCACCACAGGAAAAGGGTGGCAGGGGGTCCCCAGGGCTGTGGGAAGGGCAGGAGGAGGGGCTGAGCCACCTCAAGGGACACAAGGGCTGTGTGTCACACCCCAGGTGTGACAGTGGTGTCACCCCTGCCCTTGGGAGAGGAAAGCCTGGTGTTCAAGGAGCAGGTGAGCACAGGCAGGAGGCACCTGGGGGGGTTTGTTCATCTTGGGGGGCTCAACCTCCATCTCCACCCACCCTTGGTCCTCCCAGCTCTGAGGGCTTTGGGACAGGAACACAAAACAGGACCCCAAAGCCATAATAGATCCCCAAATAGATCCCAAAGGGATCTATTCCTCTCACCAGGGAGATTGAAGACTTTGGGGTGTGAAACACGAGGCAGAAAAGTCCTAAAGCCACCAGAGCCACCACTGGGTGAGCAGGGAATGTCAAGACTGGGGAGGAACAGAAAGATCCCCACACGCTGACCCCAAAGGGACCCCGGGGGGGTGACAGTCCCCACCTGCTCCTGCTGCTGCCGTGCCAGCTCCATCTGCTGCTGCTGCTTCTCGAAGAGCATGGTGGCCATGTTCTTCTGCTCCGAGTGCGCCGTCAGCAGCTGGTCCCGCAGCGTGGACAGCTGGTTGATCATCACCAGCAGCTGCAGCTCCTTCTCTGCCAGGCTCTCCTGCGTTCCTGGAGGGAAAAAACCCGACTGGATGAGGGTCAGGGGATGGGGATGGGGAGAGGTCAAGCGCAAGGTGGGATGGAGGTGGTTTTGTTGAAGGAGTGTAATTCCCATTTCTGTTCACTGGGGGGATTGAGGACTTTGGGGTGGGAAATGTGAGGCAGAGGAGTCCTGAAGCCACCAGAGCAGAGCCACCATTGACCAGGGAATGCACCAGAGCACCATTGACCAGGGAATGCAGATTTGGGAGAAATGGAAAGATCCCCACACGCTGAACCTCACCCACCATGCAGTCAGAGGCAGCAAAGATGCTCCAAAAAACCAATTAAAAAAAGGGACAAATCCCAATGAAATGTGGACGTTTCCCCTCCTGCTTTGGTGCTCCCAGTGGGATGCAGGAGGGATCTTGGTGGAGATGGATCCCACCTTTCACTTCCTTGGATTCAGCCGTGCTCCGGCCCAGCAGCCGCTCCTTCCAGTCACTGGCCAGCAGCTTCTCGATGGTTGGCATCACTGGGGACAGGGACAGGGACAGGGACAGGGACAGGGACAGGGACAGGGACAGGGACAGGGACAGGGAGGAGGAGACCACAACCATATGAGCACATCCCAAGGCTCTGCAGCACAGCTCGGTCCATCCCACAGCTCTGGGAAATCCCGAGGGGCAGGGAAGGGATCCCAAGAGGTCCCTTGGGAGCGTTTCCCACCTTCCTTCAGGTTCCTGTTGAAGTCCAGCTTCTCCTGGCCGCTCCCGGCCGGCTCGAAGGCGGAGCGCCGGGGCTCGGGGACGTCCCCGGTGGGAGAGCGGGATTCCTGAGGGACACAGAATGTCACTGCCACCCCCAGGGACACCCCCAGCAGGGGACATCCCCGTCTGGTGGCATGCTGGGAGCTGGAGCACGCTCTGCCAGGCACATTCCCTGAATCCCACCTAGAGAGCATCATGGAAATGCTGGAATTTTCCCCTGAGCTCCTCTCCCCTCTGAGGGCAGAGCAGGGAGAGGGAAAACCCCAGGATAATGGGAAAGGGAGGCTGGAGGGATGGGGAACACCTGGAGGGGGTTGTTGGGGGTTCCACACCGAAAGTGAAGCCCTCAAAGCCCAGGGATGACCCCAGAGCAGCCCCAGGTTTGCCATGGGCAAAGCTGAGCTCTCATTCCCGGTTTTCCGGGTTTTTGGGGCTCAATCCTCAGGGAAACCAGCCCTTCACACCTTGGGAGCTCTTCTTCCTGATTTTCCAGATTCTTGGGGCTCAATCCTCAGGGAAACCAACCCTTCACACCCCGGGATCTCTTGTTGCTGCTTTTCCAGGTTTTTGGGGCTCAAACCTTGGGGAAACCAACCCTCCACACCTTGGGAGCTCTTGCTCCCACTTTTCCAGGTTTTTGGGGCTCAATCCTCAGGGAAACCAACCCCTCACACCCTGAGAGCTCTTGTTCCCAGTTCTCCAGGTTTTCAGGGCTCAATCCTCAGAAAAACCAACCCTTCACACCCTGAGAGCTCTTGTTCCTGGTTTTCCAGGTTTCTGGGGCTCAATCCTCGGGGAAACCAACCCTCCACACCTTGGGAGCTCTCGTTCCCTGTTTCCCATGGTTTTAGGCTCAAAAGAGCAGTGAAAAAAGCCTTGGGAAAGTCTCAAATTTCATTTTTAATTCTTCACGATGAGGAAAAACCACCCGGGGTAAGCAGCCACCACCTCCACCATGGGATGGAGGGTCTGGAGCAGGACTGGGGGCAGCACCACCTTTGTCACACCCACCTGTGGCAGGGCCTGGGGGTCAGTGCCATCCCTGGGAGGTGGCCCTGGGGGGTCGTGGGGCCGGGGGTCGGCGCCGGGGGCAGCCCCCGGGGGGGTCTCGGGGCCGCCCTCCTTCTTCTCCTCGGTCTTGACGGCGCAGTTCACCATGGTGCCTGCTCCATCCAGCTCCGGCGGTGGAGAGATGGGGCTCCTCATGGACATCCTGGGGACAGCAGGGACGTCACCACGGCCACCCCTGGGTGTGGGTAACCCTCTCCCAGCCTGGTGCCACACTGGGGTGCCCCACGGTGCAAGGGCAGCGTCCCTGGGGTTTGCCATGGGCAAAGCTGAGCTCTTGTTCCTGGTTCTCCAGGTTTTGGGGGCTCAGTCATCAGAGAAACCAACCCCTCACACCCTGGGAGCTCTTGTTCCTGGTTCTCCAGGTTTTTGGGGCTCAATCCTCAGAAAAACTAACCCTTCACACCCTGGGAGCTCTTGTTCCTGCTTTTCCAGGTTTTCGGGGCTCAATCTTCAGGAAAACCAACCCTTTACATCTTGAGAGCTCTTGTTCCTGGTTTTAGAGGTATTTGGAGCTCAATCTTCAGGGAACCCAACCCTTCACACCCTGGGAGCTCTTGTTCCTGCTTTTCCAGGTTTTTGGGGCTCAATCCTCAGAAAAACCAACCCTTTACACCTTTAGAGCTCTTGTTCCTGATTTTCCAGGTTTTCAGGACTCAAACCCCAGCAAAACCAATCCTTCACAACCTGGGAGATCTTGCTCCCTGTTCTCCAGGTTCTTGGGGCTCAATCCTCAGGGAAACCAACCCCTTCACACCCTGGGAGCTCTTGTTCCTGCTTTTCCATGTTTTCGGGGCTCAATCTTCAGGAAAACCAACCCTTTACACCTTGAGAGCTTTTTTTCCTGGTTTTCCAGGTTTTCGGGGCTCAATCTTCAGGAAAACCAACCCTTCACACCCTGGGAGCTCTTGTTCCTGCTTTTCCAGGTTTTTGGGGCTCAATCCTCAGAAAAACCAACCCTTTACACCTTTAGAGCTCTTGTTCCTGATTTTCCAGGTTTTCAGGGCTCAAACCCCAGCAAAACCAATCCTTCACAACCTGGGAGATCTTGCTCCCGGTTCTCCAGGTTCTTGGGGCTCAATCCTCAGAAAAACCAACCCTTTACACCTTGAGAGCTCTTTTTCCTGGTTTTCCAGGCATTTGGAGCTCAATCTTCAGGGAAACCAACCCCTCACACCCTGGAAGCTCTTGTTCCTGCTTTTCCACATTTTCGGGGCTCAGTTCTTGGGGAAACCAACCCTTCACACCCTGGGACATCTTGTTCCTGGTTCTCCAGGTTTTCAGGGCTCAAACCTTGAGGAAACCAACCCTTCACACCCTTGGAGACCTTTTTCTTGGTTCTCCAGGTTTTTGGGGCTCAATCCTCAGAAAAACCAACTCTTTACACCTTGAGAGCTCTTTTTCCTGGTTTTCCAGGTATTTGGAGCTCAATCTTCAGGGAACCCAACCCTTCACACCCTGGGAGCTCTTGTTCCTGCTTTTCCAGGTTTTCGGGGCTCAATCCTCAGGGAAACCAACCCTTCACATCCTGGGAGCTCTTGTTCCTGGTTCTTCAGGTTTTCAGGGCTCAATCCTAAAGGAACCCAACCCTTCACATCCTGGGAGCTCTAGTTCCTGCTTTTCCAGGTTTTTGGGGCTCAATCCTCAGAAAAACCAACCCTTTACACCTTGAGAGCTCTTTTTCCTGGTTTTCCAGGTATTTGGAGCTCAATCTTCAGGGAACCCAACACTTCACACCCTGGGAGATCTTGTTCCTGGTTCTCCAGGTTTTTGGGGCTCAATCCTCAGGGAACCAACCCTTCACACCTTGGGATGGAGGAATAAATTCCTAAAGGCAACACAGAGATCCATGGCATGGACGTAGGACCGGCTGCCAGAACAGTTCCTCCAGGAATCCCTGGAATGCGATGGGACTGGGACTGGGCACCAGAATGGCTCCTGTGGGAATCCCCAGCATGGGAGAGACCTGGGACCAGGGCTGGCCACCAGAACAGCTCCTCTGGGAGTCCCTGCCGTGGAGTGGGACTGGGACTGGCACCAGAATGGTTCCTCTGGGAATCCCCAGCACAGGAGGGACCTGGGACTGGCACCAGAATGGCTCCTCTGGGAGTCCCCAGCATGGAATGGATCCAGGACCAGGACCAGCCACCAGAACATCTCCTCCAGGAGTCCCTGGCACAGCACCGCCAAGGCCCTGCCAGGACAAGGGGCTGACCCCAGGAATGGCTCTCCCTGACCCCACAAACCCCTTTGGGTGCCAATCCCCACCCCAGGGCTGCCAGCAGGGCACTGCAGGAATGACCATGAGTTTTATAGGGAAGGGGCTGTAGAGGACCCCAAGCACTGGCATTCCATGGGGTTTGTCCCCAAAAAATGTGTCCCACCCCTCGCTCTGTGTGCCAGGGCTGCCAGGAGTGAGTGCCAGGATCGGTGGTGGACTTGGCTTCTGTGGCCACCAAGCCTCACACCACACAGCAAGAACGGGAACAAGCATTGTCCTCTCCTTTCAGCTGGAATAATGGGAAAAGGAGGCAGCTAAGGAAGGGATTTATCCCAGAATCGGGAGCTGGGCTGTGGGACTGCTCTGTGATAGGAGCAGCACCTGCCTGGGGGCTGCCACCCCAAACCCAGCACCCTCTCCCCTCCCAGACCCCCCTCAGGAGCCCCTAAAACCGGTCTGGGGGTGCAAAGCGGGGTGGGGAGGGCTGAGCTGGGCCGCCCGGCTTGGGGGCAGCAATTACATAACAAACAAAGCCCGGCTCAAGCTGCGAATTAATCAAACGGCTGAAAATAAAACCTTCCTCTCAGGAACTTCAAACAAAAGAAATGAAAACAACAAGGCCGGCTGGGTAATGAAAAGCCAGGGCTGTGAATAGGGGACAAAAGGAAGTGGAACAATGGGGTGTTGGACAAAAGCAATAAAGTAAAGGGAAGTGTGACAGCTCCACAATAGGGCACTGTGCTCGCCAGCCTTTCTGATCTTAGCGGGCCTTTTTTTAATCTCGGTTCCCTCGCCCTCCGCCGAACAAACCCGCCGGGTTTCCTCCCGGCCCCGCATTGCCCGGGGGCTGCCGCATCCTGCGGCGCCCCTTCCTGCCCCGGCTCACCTTGGCCCCCAAAATCCATCACCGGGAAGGACCGGCCCCGGTGGGAAGCTGTGCCCGCTCCAGCAAGGATTGGCCTTGTGGGGATGTTCTAAGTGGGGAAACTGAGGCAGGAATGCACAGCACCTCAGGTGTGCGTGACACTCCATTTTTTCCAGCTTTTTCGGTGTTTTTTTCCGCGCAAAAATCCAAATTTTGTAGGTTTGGGATGCTGCAAGAGCAGCACCACGGTAAGGAGCGATGGCTTCGGTTTGAGGAAGGCACAAAATCCCATCCCAGCCCTCCCACAGGTCCCGTTCCCATTGTGCTTCACCTCCCGGTGCAGCCGCTGGAAGTTCACTCTTAAAACGGGGCCAGGCTTTAATAGGGCCGTGTTTGAAAGAGGCCTCCTCGAGGGTTTGTTATCCACCCCGCCGGGCAAACAAAAAAAAAGGGGAAAAGGGGAAAACGCGCGGTTATCTCATTGCGGGCGGGTCTCAGGTGTGGGCTCCGGGGCTGCCTGGGGCACACAATGGGCACGGAACAATCGGCCCTGGCACGGCGCTGAAAGGATCCTCTTGGTTTGTAATGTTCCCCATTAAATCCAGGGTGGGGAGGAAGGGAGGGAGTGGGGCTGGGATGGAAAGCGCCAGCCCGGAGGATGGAAACAGATCCCAAATCCTCATGGAATGCTTCCTTCCCTCACAGCTTTTTGGGGGCTCATGCCACAAGCCCTGAAATTCCCACATTTCACCTTTCCTCCCTATCCCAGCCTGGCAGCTCCAAGATTTTGGGGATGGTGGCAGTTTGTGTTTCCCGGTTTGTGGCCGCAAACGGCACGTCCTGCAATTCTCCCGGTGGCCGTGCCACCCTTCCTGCCTGCCAGCCAGGCCTGATCCTATCGGCAGAACAGCTCCAGGGGCTGGGAAAAGGGGGTGAGGTGCCAGAAAACCCCCACCCTGCCCGGCACCGGTTTGGGGATCCGAGAGATGCCAAAATCGCAGCACTGGAGGAGTTTGGGATCCGAGAGACATCAAAATCCCAGCACTGCAGGAGTTTGGGATCCAGGAGATGCCAAAATCCCAGCACTGCAGGAGTTTGGGATCCAGGAGATGCCAAAATCCCACAGCCTGGGATCCAGGAGAATCCAGGAGATGCTGAGATCCCAACACTGCAGGAGTTTGGGATCCAAATGTTGAGATCCTGGCACTACAGGAGTTTGGGATACAGGAGATGCCAAAATCCCGGCACTGCAGGAGCTTGGGATCCAGATGTTGAGATCCTGCCACTGCAGGAGTTTGGAGATCCAAGAGGCAATGGGACTCCAGCACAAATGGAATTCAGGGATCCAAGAGATCCCAGCAAAGTAGGGATTTGGGATCCAAGAGACACCAAGAACCTGGCACTGAAGGAGTTTGGGATCCAGATGTTGAGATCCCAGCACTGCAGGAATTTGGGATCCAGATGTTGAGATCCCAGCACTGCAGGAGTTTGGAGATCCAAGAGGCAATGGGATTCCAGCACAAATGGAATTTGGACATCCAAGAGATGCTGAGATCCCAGCACAGCAGGAATTTGGGATACAAGAGACACCAAAACCCTGGTGCTGCAGGAGTTTGGGATCCAGATGTTGAGATCCCAGCGCTGCAGGAGTTTGGGATCCAGATGTTGAGATCCCGGCACTGCAGGAGTCTGGGAATTCAAGGGGCAGTGAGATTCCAGAACTGCAGGAGTTTGGGGATCTAAGAGATGTGGTGACCAAGAGATGCCGAGATCCTGGCACTGCAGGATCTTGGGGATCCAAAAGCCACCAAGATCCCTCACCCCGTGTCCCATCACTGCTGCCTCAGGGCTCATCCTGCCCCTCAATTTGGGACAATCCCACCCCAGGAACAACAAGGAGACCCTTGGTGAGTTGGCTGGGGGAGCTGCATACCCAGATTTTTGGGATCACTACCTTCTCCAGCCCATCAGGTTCTCCCAGCTCCTGGAATTCTTACTCTCCTCCCTCCCAAAGCTCTCCATCCACATCTCTTCCCTTCAGGACCCCAACATGATGCCCAAACATCCCAAAAAACCCTCATCCCACCACCAGAACCCAGGAAACCGGGGCAAAACAGGGAAAAACCCGAGGAGGAAACAGCAGAGCAGCAACGCCGGCACGAGCAGCAGCCGCGACACCCCTGGGAGAGGGCAGAGGAAAAAACAAAGACACACACTGTAGGAATCCTAAAAATCAGAAGCTCTCCATCCACATCTCTTCCCTCCAGGACCCCAACATGATGCCCAAACATCCCAAAAAACCCTCATCCCACCACCAGAACCCAGGAAACCGGGGCAAAACAGGGAAAAACCCGAGGAGGAAACACCAGAGCAGCAACGCCGGCATGAGCAGCAGCCGCGACGCCCCTGGGAGAGGGCAGAGGAAAAAATAAAGACACACACGGAGATTTTCCTCTTCCAGGCAGGACCTGAGGAATCCCGGCCGGCCATCGGGACAGACAATAGCCCATCTCCTGCCAGACGAGCGGGGCCGCTTTCCTGCCAGACTTGGAATGTCCTTTCGGGGCCGCTTCCAAGCGTTTCCGCCCCGGGTGTCTTCCAAGAGAAAAGAATGGATGTTTGCTCCACCGTGCCCGGGCAGGGATGGCCAGGGGTGGCCCGTGGCCCTGGCTGGGGGAAGTTCATGGGGCTGCTCGCCCTTCCCTGGGGATCCAGAGCATCCCAGGATTTGGGGTGGTTCCCTGGGAATGGCAGGTGGGATGCGACATCGGTGCGTGGGGCCGGGAGAAAGGTGGGTGAGGAAATGCAACACCCCAGGGTTGGATGGTTTGGAAAAATTTGGTTTTAAACCACAGAAGGCAATGGGATGAGAATTTTTAGCCCCAGAATTGCCACCACCAGCTCCACGTCAGAGCCACAGGTTTTGCTGGTTCTGAAAATTTGCTTTGTAACCCCAAAAGGGAACAGAATGAACGTTTTCAGCCCCAGAAATGTCATCACCATCATGTCAGAGCCACAAGGTTTTTTGGTTCTGAAAAAATAATTTTTTAGCCCCAAAAGGCAATGGGATGAGTGTTTTCAGCCCCAGAAATGGCACCACCACCACAGCAGAACCACAGGGTTTTCTTGTTCTGAAAAATTGGTTTTTTAACCCCAAAATGCCTCTGGATGAGGGTTTTTAGCCCCAGAAATGGCATCAGCAGCACGTGAGAGCCACAGCTCCTCATGTCACTGCTCAGAGCCCGTGTCCCCTGCCAGGCCTGTGTCCCCAAGGTGCTGGTTCTGAAAAATCATTTTTTAACCCCAAAAGGGATGAGCCCCAGAAATGCCATCCCCACCATGTCAGAGCCACAGGTTTTTTGGTTCTGAAAAATCATTTTTTTAGCCCTAAAAGACAACAGGATGAGTGTTTTCAGCTCCAGAAATGGCACCAGCAGCACGTGAGAGCCACAGCTCCTCGTGTCACTGCTCAGAGCCTGTGTCCCCTGCCAGGGCTGTGTCCCCAAGGTGCTGGTTCTGAAAAATCATTTTTTAACCCCAAAAGGGATGAGCGTTTTCAGCCCCAGAAATGCCATCACCATCACATAAGAGCCACAGGGTTTGTTAGTTCTGAAAATTTGGTTTTTAACCTCAAAATATAACTGGATGAGAGTTGTTAGACTGAGAAATGACACCGCGACCATGTCAGAGCCACAAGGTTTTCTGGTTTTGAAAAATGATTTTTTAGCCCCAAAAGGCAATGGGATGGGGGTTTTTAGCCCCAGAAATGGTACCAGCAGCACGTGAGAGCCACCACTCCATGTGTCACTGCTCAGAGCCCTGTGTCCCCAAGGTGCTGGTTCTGAAAAATCATTTTTTAACCCCAAAAGGGATGAGCTCCAGAAATGCCATCACCACCATGTCAGAGCCACAGGTTTTTGGGTTCTGAAAAATGATTTTTTAGCCCCAAAAGGCAATGGGATGAGGGTTTTTAGCCCCAGTAATGGCACCAGCAGCACGTGAGAGCCACAGCTCCTCATGTCACTGCTCAGAGCCCGTGTCCCCTGCCAGGGCTGTGTCCCCAAGGTGCTGGTTCTGAAAAATCATTTTTTAACCCCAAAAGGGATGAGCGTTTTCAGCCCCAGAAATGCCATCACCATCACATAAGAGCCACAGGGTTTGCTAGTTCTGAAAATTTGGTTTTTAACCTCAAAATATAACTGGATGAGAGTTGTTAGACTGAGAAATGACACCACGACCATGTCAGAGCCACAAGGATTTTTGGTTCTGAAAAATCATTTTTTTAGCCCCAAAAGGCAATGGGATGAGGGTTTTTAGACTCAAAAATGGCACCAGCAGCATGTGAGAGCCACAGCTCCTCGTGTCACTGCTCAGAGCCCGTGTCCCCTGCCCAGGCTGTGTCCCCAAGGTGCTGGTTCTGAAAAATCATTTTTTAACCCCAAAAGGGATGAGCTCCAGAAATGCCATCCCCACCATGTCAGAGCCACAGGTTTTTGTTTCTGAAAAATCATTTTTTCAGCCCTAAAAGACAACAGGATGAGCGTTTTCAGCCCCAGAAATGGCACCAGCAGCACGTGAGAGCCACAGCTCCTCATGTCACTGCTCAGAGCCCGTGTCCCCTCATGGCTGTGTCCCCACCCTGCTGTCTCACAAAGCAGCAGTGGAAATGCTCCAAATTTGGGCTCAGCCCCATCCTCTGCCACCTCCGTGTTCTCAACACCTCGGCAGCAGAAAAACCCAAAGAGAGCTCAGGGTACCGGAAAAGCTGCAAAATCCACCCTGAGATGGAAGATCTTTGGTGGCCACGGGGGATTTGGGGATTTGGGGAGGTGGATCCTCCGAGGGGCAGCAGGAGCAGGATGGGAATTGCCTGGTTTGTCTTTTCCCCATGGAAAATCCCCATCCCAAAGAGACCCCCAGACCCCAAATGCCCCTTTCCATCCTTTGGGGTGAGCAGGAGCTGGGATTTCCCGCTGTCCCCCCAAACCAGGCGGGTGTTTGTCCATCTTCCACCCACCCTCATCTCCTTGAAGGAGATTTCTCCATCCCTGAAGGACAAACAGGTTCTGGAAACATCTGGAAATGTCCCCACGGGGTCAGGGGATGGTGGTGACACGCAGGTGACAGCGCTGGCATCACGGAAACTCCTGGCACAGGAAGGGGTCGGGGTCACCCCTGTGCTTGTGCCACCCCAATTCCACCAGGTCTCCCATCCTGGTGTCCCCACAGAGGGATGTCCCCTCCTCACCCCTGGAATTCTCAGCACAACCACGTTATGGGGGTTTTTTTGGGGGGTGCTGCATCAATTTTCTATTTTTTAAGATGGAAAGGAGCAATCCAGGTCTCCAGGTTGAATCCTAAAGAAATTACAGCCATTTTTACCAATTTTATCCCAAAAAAACCCAGCCTGACCTTTCCAAAGGCCTCCAGGGTTATTAATGAGGTGCACATTGCCCTGATGAATTCCTGCAAAATTTTGGGGGCAAATCCAATCAATCCCACTCTCCAAAATTTGAGGAAAGAGGGAAATTAGCAGGGATTCATCACTAAATTCTCTCAAATGCAAGGCAGGGAGGAAAAGGGGAATTTCCAGGCTGGGCCAAGGGGAAGAGGAGGATCCATGGGATGCTCCATGTTCTCCATCAGGGATGTTTAGCATCCTCTATAAATCCCAGGATCCTGATGTCCCAGGAAATGGGATGAGGACTAACCTGCAGGTCAGCCTCTGATTTTCCCATGGGATTGTCCCTCTTGGCCCAACCCAACCCATCCCCTTGGGGCTTGTCCTCCCGGTGTCCTGCAGGATCTGGGGGGGCAGGAATGGGGAAACAAAGCCCCCAGCAAAGCCTGAGAAGGGTGAGCCAACCCCACACATCCCCTGTGGGCACTGGGATCAGGATCTGTGCCCTACACATTCCCTGTGGGCATTGGGATTGGTTGGATCTGTGCCCCACACATCACTGGGATCAGGATCCATACCCCACACATCACTGGGATCCATTGGATCCATACCCCACACATCACTGGGATCAGGATCCATACCCCACACATCACTGGGATCAGGATCCATGCCCCACACATCACTGGGATCCATTGGATCCGTGCCCCACACATCACTGGGATCCACTGGATCTGTGCCCCACACATCACTGGGATCCACTGGATCTGTGCCCCACACATCACTGGGATCAGGATCCGTGCCCCACACATCACTGGGATCAGGATCCATACCCCACACATCACTGGGATCAGGATCCGTGCCCCACACATCACTGGGATCCATTGGAACCATGCCCCACACATCTCTGGGATCCATTGGGTCCATACCCCACACATCACTGGGATCAGGATCCAGGCCCCACACATTCCCTGTGGGCACTGGGATCAGGATCCATACCCCACACATCACTGGGATCCATTGGGTCCGTGCCCCACACATCACTGGGATCCATTGGATCCTTGCCCCACACATCACTGGGACCAGGATCTGTGTCCCACACATCACTGGGATGAGGATCCATTGGATCCATGCCCCACACATCACTGGGATCAGGATCCATTGGATCTGTGCCCCACACATCACTGGGATCAGGATCCATGCCCCACACATCACTGGGATCAGGATCCATTGGATCCGTGCCCCACACATCACTGGGATCCATTGGATCCGTGCCCCACACATCACTGGGATCAGGATCCGTGCCCCACACATCACTGGGATCAGGATCCATGCCCCACACATCACTGGATCAGGATCCATACCCCACACATCACTGGGATCAGGATCCATTGGATCTGTGCCCCACACATCACTGGGATCGGGATCCCTGCCCCACACATCACTGGGATCAGGATCCCTGCCCCACACATCACTGGGATCCACTGGATCCATACCCCACACGTTCCCTGTGGGTACCTGGATCCATCCCAACCTCTGGGACCCATCCCAGTTTCCCTTTGCATGGAGAATTTCCCTCTCCCCCTGCTTCCCCACTGCTCCAAGGGGGTTTATCCTTTAGGATCCCAAAACCAGCTGGGACCTTCCTTCCCAACCCCAAATCCAGGGATTCTGCCTCCCACGAGCCCGTGTGTGACAAAACCCAGCCAGGAGGTCCGTAATTATCCAAATTAAACCCCATCCCTGGAACATAATTACCCAAACAAAACCCAATCCCTGGAACATAATTGTCCAAATAAAACCCAATCCCTGGAACATAATTACCCAAATAAATCCCAATCCCTGGAAGCAGCCGGATCCTTCCCTGGCTCAGGGCCACCTCTTTTCACAGCCACGACCCAAACACATTTTTCCTTTTGCTGTTGGGAGGGTTTGAAATAGGAGGAAAAAAAAAAAAAAATACAAAAACCAAAACCAGCCTGAACCTCAGGTGGAACATCCTGGCCGCGGGATTTATGAGGCGGGAATGATCTCATCAGGGAAGTGGAGGAAACTCCGCTGGAATTATTTCCAACCCCTCGAAATTCCATCCCCCCGATTCCCGGGAACAATCCCAGGAGGAGCCACGTGATGGCCCCGGGACCAGCGCTGGTCATTCCGTTTCCTGCACTCCAGAGCAGAGTTTGGATTTTTTTGGGTTGGTTCTGCCACTCCAGGAGATGAATCCCTAAGGAAAAGGCTCTTGGAGCACCTCTGGCATGTCCAGGGAATTTTATGGGGTTTTAGAGGAAGGGGATGCTCAGGAGAGGAAATCAAGGGCAGGGAGAAGTCTGAGAGCACAAAGTTTCCTTCGCAGGAAATAATAGGTTTAAACCTCTAGGAAAAAGCAAAACCCTTTTATTTAGTCCCCCTTTTCCTCTGCTTTTCCCATCTCCCTCATTAAAACCCTAAAAAACCCCAAAACGTTCCCTCTTTAATAGAAGAAACGCTGGCACTCTGAAAAATGGGGGTTTACCTTTTTTCCGCCCTTATTTTCCTGCATCAGAAATAAAATTTAAAAGATATTTTGGATCCAAAATAGAGGCAATCCTGGCGCTCTGAAAAATGGGGATTTACCTTTTTTCCCCTTTTATTTTCCTGCATCAGAAATAAACTTTAAAAGAAATTTTGGATCCAAAATAGAGGCAATCCTGGAGCTCTGAAAAATGGGGATTTACCCTTTTTCCATTTTTTTCTGCATCAGAAATAAACTTTAAAAGACGTTTTGGATCCAAACCCCCCTGGACTGCAGGTGCTGAGCCTTTATCCCAAACCAAGCAGGGTTTGGGATCAACCCCATGACCCACAGAGGGGTTCTGGGGGCAGCTCCAGATGTTTGGGATCCAGCAGAAACCCCTGGAGCAGCTCCCAAACCCCCTCCAGGCCATCCCCTCACTCCATTAAGACCCTAAAAAACCCCAAAATGTTCCCTCTTTAATAGAGGCAATCCTGGCACTCTGAAAAATGGGGATTTACCCTTTTTCCCTTTTATTTTCCAGCATCAGAAATAAACTTTTAAAAGATATTTTGGATCCAAAATAGAGGCAATCATGGCGCTCTGAAAAATGGGGATTTACCCTTTTTCAATTTTTTTCTGCATCAGAAATAAACTTTAAGAGATATTTTGGATCCAAAACCCCCCTGGACTGCGGGTGCTGAGCCTTTATCCCAAACCCAGCGGGGTTTGGGATCATCCCCATGACCCACAGAGGGGTTCTGGGGGCAGCTCCAGATGTTTGGGATCCAGCAGAAACCCCTGGAGCAGCTCCCAAACCCCCTCCAGACCATCCCCTCGCTCCCCAAGATGACAGGAATAAAATTCAAAAAGTGACAAAACGCAGAGAAAAAAACCCGGGATGAGGATGGGGACAACTCACCCAGAGGCTGGCACGGCGAGCCTGGCACGGCGAGCCTGGCACGGTGAGCCTGGCACGGCTCCCTCCTTGCCCTGCCCTGGCCCCAGAGCGGGGTTTATCAGGGTGGCCGATCTCGGTGGCCTTTTTGTGTCACTTGTGTCACTCAGCGTTTCCAGGCACGGCCGGGGGCGGGGGGCTCGGCTGAGGCGCCGAGCGCAAACAAGATTTTAATCAGGGCTTTCAACCAGACTTGACTTGAAACCTGGCTTTAAAGCAGAATTTCAAGCAAATTTTAAACCCGAATTTCAAGCAGAATTTAAAGCAGATTTTCCTATCGCCTGAGGGAGGGAAGGCCAAGACTTCCAATCCTTTTCCTGGCCCTATTGGGAAAAAAAAAAATCCCAAAGCAGGGCTCACCCTCCTGCCCTGCAGCTCCCAGTGGGAGGGAAGAACTTCCCAAACTCTTTTCCCATGGGAAATTCATGGGTGGAGTTGGGGATGTGCAGAACTTGGTGCTGGGTCCGTCCCAGTCCCTTGAGTTTTTGTGGGATTTTAAACCTTCCAATAATTCCTGGTTTTTCCAGGTTTTTGGGGTGTCCGTTCCATGTCAAAATCCATATCAGTAACCCCCAACTCTTGAGCTTTTATGAGATTTTAAACTTTCTAATAATTCCTTGTTTTTCCAGGTTTTTGGGCTGTCCGTTCCATGTCAAAATCCATATCAGTAACCCCCAACTCTTGAGCTTTTATGGGATTTTAAACTTTCCAATAATTCCTGGTTTTTCCAGGTTTTTGGGGAGTTCATCCCAGTCAACAATCTCCCATCCTTGAGCTTTTATGAGATTTTCAATCTTCCAATAATTCCTTCTTTTTCCAGGTTTTTGGGGCGCCCACCCCATGTCAAACCCCATATCCACAACTCCCCACTCTCAACCTTTTATGGCATTTTCCACCTTCCACCAACCCATTCTTTTTCCAACTTTTCCCATACGTGGGCACCAATCCCACCTGGGTTTCCCAGGATTGCTGGGCACACCCAGGAGCACCCAAGGGTGCTCGGACCCAGCTCTGGGGTCTGTCACCCAGCAGACACCCAAGCCCCCAAAATCGCACCCCAAAATCTTTTGGGGCCGCGTTTCGCCCCACAACCGCAGCCGCAGCGCCCCGGAAACCTTTGGGGTCCCTGTGCTCGGGCATCCTGAGCTGCAGCAAACACATCTTCACCTCCAAATTGTCCCCAAAAGGGACATGGAGGGACAAAAGGGGACATGGGAGGGACACGAAGACACTTCCCAAATTTGGGGCGCGGGGAGCTCAGGATGTTGGGGTTGTTTCATGTTGCGGCAATGGGATTTTTTAATGGTGATTTGGGAGATGCTCAGGAGCCATCAGGGCCTTCATGAACCTCACTCTGAGGGAAAAGGTGGCATTGGCTGCTCCTCACCCTGCCCCAAAATCATCTCCTGTCCCTAAAATCATCTCCTGTCCCAAAATAATCTCCTGTCCCTAAAATCATCTCCTGCCCCCTAAAATCATCTCTGCCCCAAAATCATCTCCTGTCCCTAAAATAATCTCCTGCCCCAAAATCATCTCCTGTCCCTAAAATTATCTGACCACAAATCATCTGCCCAAAATCATCTCCTGCCCCCCAAAATCATCCCCTGCCCCAAAATCATCTGCCCCAAAATCATCTGCTCCAAATCATCTGCCCCAAAATCATCCCCTTCCCCAAAATCATCATCTGCCCCAAAATCATCCCCTTCCCCAAAATCATCATCTGCCCCCCAAATCATCCCCCTGCCCCAAAATCACCCCTGCCCCCAAATCCCTCCCCAAATTCAACTCTGGCTCCAATTCCCGCCCGTGCTCACAGGGATCAGGGCTGGATGGGGTTGGATAAAACCCCATGAGCAGAACATTTTTGTCCCCGTTTCCTCACCCAGCCAGGGCTGTTTGGGTGCTGTTTGGGTGCTGTTTGGGGTGCTGTTTGCCTGGTTTGGGGGTGCGGGTTTGGGTTCCTGAGCTCATCCCTCACCTTGGGTGACGCCGACCATCCCGGTGGCGGCGCTTCCGCGGCCTCACGTGTACCAGGAGCTGCAGGAGGGCCTGGCAGCCATTGCTGGCACTATTTTGTCATTTTTTGGGCATCATTTCAGCTCACAGAGGCACCCCCTGCTTCTGGGCTTTGGCATTTGGGGGTTTGGGACACCCCACTTTGCATCCCGCTGCGGGATCCAAAGGGATTTGGGAGCAGCGACTTCCAGATCGCCACAATCCCAAAGGGATGGGTTTGGGGTTTGGGTCTCACCCCTCCTCTCCCTGATGGGTTTGGGGGAATTCAAAACCAGCAAATTCAGCTCTGGGATGGGCTCCTCACCTCAGGGGGCGCAGAGGGATTTGGGAACGAGGGATTTGGGAACAAAGGTTTTGAGAATGAGGGGGTTTGGCTTGGGGTGGTTTTCACCACACAACAAAAATCCAGCACAGACCAGAAGTTTTGGGAATGAGGGTTCTGGGAATGAGGGTTTTGGGAACAAAGGTTTTGGGATCAAAGGTTTTGGGAACAAAGGTTTTGGGAACGAGGTTTTTGGGGTGGTTTTCACCGCACAACAAAATCCCAGCACAGATAAGAAGTTTTGGGAATGAAGGGTTTGGGAATGAGATTTTTGGGGTGGTTTTCACTGCACAACAAAATCCCAGCACAGACCAGAAGCTGCCAGCCCTCCCCATTTGGGACAGGGTGTCAAACTGGGGCTCCCCATGTCCCACAGCATGCAAGGGGCTCATGGTGTTGGTGGCACCTGTGTGACCCCCTGCCCTGTCCCAATGTCCCCTGGACTCCCTGAGCAGTGGGAATTTGCAGCTCTGGACTCCAGGTGCCCATCCCGGGAAAACAAACGGATTTGGGGGGATTTTGGGGCTGTGTTTGCAGCATGAGGGGTCCCAGACTCCTGTGCCTGTTCCCTGGGCTGTTCCAGCTTTGTCCATGCCCCAGAATGAGCTTTTTTTTTTTTTTTTGGGAAAACACACAAATCCCACATCCAAAAATGTGTTTTCCCCAGCCAGATTCCCAGCACGGACCCACAAACCAAAGGAAACACAACAGGAAGGAGCCAGAACAGGATCCCAGAGAACCCAAATCCCTAAAAGAGCCCCTAAAAGCAGCAAACCCTGCTCTGCCCTGCCCAGCCTGCAGCTGGGCTCTCCGGGAGACCTCCCTGCTCCTAAAATCCACATGGAAAACCAGCGGGACAAGGGCTCCCTGCGGGAACTCGCTGGAGCAGCCACGAGGGGTCCGTGCCACCCGTGCCACCCCCGCCCGTCCCTGCCCGGGCTCCGGGCACGCTCCCGAGCCAGCCCTGCCCCGGGGGACCCCCGCTTTCCGCTGGGCGTGAGAGGAGAACAATGGGGCCGAGCCCTCCATTGTTCCAGACAAAAGATAAGGCCCGCTCTGGCATTCCCCAGCGCCCGCCCTGCTCGGGAGCTGCTGTTCCCGGCCCTGCCATTCCCCAGCTCTGCCATTCCCAGGCTCTGCCATCCCCAATTCTACCATTCCTAGGTTCTCCATTCCCACACTTTGCCATTCCCAGGCTCTGGCATTCTTGGTTCTGCCATTCCTGGCTCTGCCATTCCCCAGCTCTGTCATTCCCAGCTCTATCATTCCCAATTCCTGCCATTCCCCATTTCTGCCATTCCCAGCTCTATCATTCCCAATTCCTGCCATTCCCCATTTCTGCCATTCCCAGCTCTGCCATTTCTAATTTTGCCATTCCCAGATTCTCCATTTCCAGGCTCTGCCATTCCCATCTTTGGCATTCCTGGTTCTGCAGTTCCCAATTTCTGCCATTCCCAGGTTCTCCCATTCCTAATTCTGCCATTCTTAATTCTGCCATTCCCCAACTTTGCCATTCCCCAGCTTTACCATTCCCAATTCTGCCATTCCCCATTTCTGTCATTCCTAATCCTGCCGTTTTTAATTCTGCCATTCCCAGCTTTACCATTGCCAGCTTTGCCATTCCTGGCTCTGCCATTCCTAATTCTGCCATTCCCAATTTCTGCCATTCCCAGCTTTGCCATTCCCAATTCTGCCACTCCCCATTTCTGCCATTCCCATTTCTGCCATTCCCATTTCTGCCATTCCCCATTTCTACCATTCCTAATTCTGCCATTCCCTTATTCTGCCATTCCCAATTCTGCCATTTTCCATTTCTGCCATTCCCCAGCCCTGTCATTCCCAGCTCTGCCATTCCCCATTTCTACAATTCCTAATTCTGTCATTCCCAGCTCTGCCATTCCCCATTTCTGCCAGTCCCGGCCCTGCCATCTCCAGGGTCAGGGCAGAGGATTTTCCAAGCCAACCCCCCAGCAGGTGAGTCCATGGGGCTGTTGGATGGAACAGTCTGAAATATCTGAAATTTTGTCTCTCTGCAATTTAAACCTCCGTTCCCAGGTCTGAAATATCTGGAATTTTGCTTTTCTGTAGCTCCCTGAGCTGCAGGAGCCCGGGCAGTGCCCAGCACCCGGCAGCTCTGTGGGGGCCGGGGCAGACCCCAGCCCTGCAGGGGCTCCCTGGAAGGCACAGGATGGGCTGAAAACACGGAGATATTTTCCAGCAGAACTGTCAGAAACTGCATTAATTTATTTCCCTTCTGCGTGTTCCCCGCTGCGTTAGAGCGGGTGGGGATCGCTGAGGCATCGCACAAAACTCCGGCCCGAGCTCCTCCCTGCGGTGTGAATAAACCAAACTGAACCAGAACCAGAACCTGAACCAGAACCTGAACCTGAACCAGAACCTGAACCCAAACTCGAACCCAAACCAGAACCAAAACCTGAACCAGAACCTGAACCAGACCTGAACCTGAACCAGAACCTGAACCAGAACCTGAACCTGAACCAGAAACAGAACCTGAACCAGAAACAGAACCTGAACCTGAACCAGAATCTGAACCAGAACCTGAACCTGAACCAGAACCAGAACCTGAACCCAAACCCAAACCAGAACCTGAACCCAAACTCAAAACCCAAACCAGAACCAAAACCTGAACCACAATCAGAACCTGAACCCAAACTCAAACCCGAACCCGAACCAGAACCAGAAGCCGAACCAAAACCTGAACCAGAACCAGAACCTGAATCCAAGCCCAAACCCAAACTCAAACCCGAACCCAAACCTGAACCCAAACTGAACTCAAACCTGAAACCCAAACCTGAACCCAAACCAGAACTCAAACCCAAATCTAAACCTGAACCTGAACCAAACCCAAACCGGAACCCAAACCTGAACCTAAACACGAACCCAAACCCGAACCTGAACCTGAACCTGAACCTGAACTCAAACTTGAACTTGAACCCCAACCTGAACCCAAACCCAACCCGAAACTGAACCCAAACCCGAATCCAAACCTGAAACTCAAACCCAACCTGAACCCAAACCCCAACCCCAAACCAAACCCAAATCCGAATTCCCAACCCCAACTCTAATCCAAACCCAACCAGAACCCGAACTCAAACCCAGACCCAAACCCAAAAAATGCTGCGGGGAGGGGAGCGCAGAGCTCGGAGAGGCCCGGCCCCGGTTCTCGGGGTGGCCACAGAGCTGCTGGGACCCCCGGCCTGAGAGCGCCCGGCCCGGCTCAGCTCGGCCCGGCTCAGCTCGGCCCAGTTCAGCTCAGCCCGGCTCAGCTCGGCCCGGCTCAGCTCCGGCCCGGCTCAGCTCAGCCCGGCTCAGTTCGGCCCGGCTCAGCTCGGCCCGGCCCCGGGGGCTGCGCGGCTCTCCGGGCTCGGCATCCCGCTGAGCGCGGCAGCTCCGGCAGCTCCGGCAGCTCCGGCAGCTCCGGCAGCTCCAGCAGCGCGGAGCCCCGCGGCTCGTCTGGGTCTGCTCAGCTCCTCCCGAGCCCCCCAGATCCTCCTGAGCACCCCCAGATCCTCCTGAGAGCCCTCAGATCCTCCTGAGCCCCGCGGCTCATCCAGCCCCAGCCGGGTCTGCTCAGCTCCTCCTGAGCCCCTGGATCCTTCATTACCATCCCTGAACCCTCAGATCCTCCTGAGCACCCCCAGATCCTCCTGAGCTCCCCCAGATCCTCCTGAGAACCCCCAGATCCTCCTGAGAGTCCCCAGATCCTCCTGAGCTCCCCCAGATCCTCCTGAGCTCCCCCAGATCCTCCTGAGAACCCCCAGATCCTCCTGAGCTCCCCCAGATCCTCCTGAGAACCCCCAGATCCTCCTGAGCTCCCCCAGATCCTCCTGAGAACCCCCAGATCATCCTGAGCTCCCCCAGATCCAACTGAGCACCTCCAGATCCTCCTGAGCACCCTCAGATCCAACTGAGCCCCCCCAGATCCTCCTGAGCTCCCAAATTCCTCCATCCTCAATCCTGAACCCCCTCAGCTCCTCCTGAGCCCCCCAAACTCCTCCAAACCTCAGCCCTGAGCCCCCTCAGCTCACCCCACTCCTCTCAGCCTCCCCCAAAAGCAGCAGCTCAGAACCCCCCCCCTCTTTTCCCAGGGGTTCAGAGCCGCCTTTAGGGGCTCCACGATCCCAAATCTCTTTTCCCAGCCCTGGGAACCCCGGCACTGGGAGCAGCGGGAATTCCTGAGCCCAGCCCGCAGCCGCTGCTCCCCCGGAGCACAGAACAAAAGAGGGCAGTGGCTCCTGCGGGGCCCCGGCGGGCTCGGGGCAGGCGCTGCCCTGCCAGGAGGGGATTGTTTTGCTCCAAAAAAATGGAATTTTGAAGGAAAATGAGCGGCGGGAGTTTCCCCAGCACGGCCGGGACAGCAGGAGCGGCGCTGCCCCAGGGTGTCAAAGGTGGTCCCCTGACAAGCGACCCTGGAGGGTTGTCAAAGGTGGTCCCTGGGTGGTCAGAGCTGTTTTTTGGGAGCTTTTTTGGGATTGCTGCCATCCCACGTGCGGGCACAGAGCCCTGCTGCAGCCGGGAGTGTTTGCAGGGGGATAAAGCTGGAGCGAGCAGGAACGTGGCCTCCAGCATCCCTGAGCCCCAAACCTGCAGGATCGGCTCTGAGGGACCCCAAAAGTGATGCCAGCAGCTGTGGGGCACCCCAACGTCCCTGAAAGTTTGTTTGGGTTTGTTGTTTATGGGCTGGGATCCCAGAGCTGAGCACAGGGAGGGTTGGGACAGCAGCAGCTTCGAGAGATCAGGGCATCCCAAGATTCCCTGTGCACATCCCAGGGATTCACCCTACACATCCCAGGGATTCCCTCTACACATCCCAAAGATTCCCTCTGCACATCCCAGGGATTCCCTGTGCACATCCCAGAGATTCCCTGTACACATCCCAGAGATTCCCTCTACACATCCCAAAAGATTCCCTCTGCACATCCCAGAGATTCCTTGTACACATCCCAGAGATTCATCCTACACATCCCAGGGATTCCCTGTACACATCCCAGGGATTCCCTCTGCACATCCCAGAGATTCCCTCTGCACATCCCAGAGATTCCCTGTGCACATCCCAGAGATTCACTCTACACATCCCAAAGATTCCCTCTGCACATCCCAGAGATTCCCTCTGCACATCCCAGAGATTCTCTGTGCACATCCCAGAGATTCCCTGTGCACATCCCAGAGATTCACCCTATTACATCCCAGAGATTCCTTGTACACATCCCAGGGATTCCCTGTGCACATCCCAGAGATTCCCTGTGCACATCCCAGAGATTCCCTGTACACATCCCAGGGATTCACCCTACACATCCCAGGGATTCCCTCTGCACATCCCAAAGATTCCCTCTGCACATCCCAAAGATTCCCTCTGCACATCCCAAAGATTCCCTCTGCACATCCCAGAGATTCCCTCTGCACATCCCAGAGATTCCCTGTGCACATCCCAGAGATTCACCCTATACATCCCAGAGATTCCTTGTACACATCCCAGGGATTCCTTGTACACATCCCAGAGATTCCCTCCACACATCCCACCTGCATCCCAGAGGTTCCTTCCACATATCCCACCTGCATTCCAGAGATTCCCTTCATCTGCATCCCAAGGAATCTTCAGATTCCCTTCATGTGAATCCCAGTGCATCCCAGAGATTCCTGTCACCTTCATCCCAGAGATTCCCTTCATCTGCATCCCAAAGATTCCTTCCACACATCCCAGAGATTCCTGGCACCTTTCTCCCAGAGATACCCTCCACACATCCCACCTGCATCCCAGATTCCCTTCATCTGCATCCCAAAGATTCCTTCCACACACCCCAGTGCATCTCAGAGATCTCCTCCACTTGTATCCCAAAGATTCCTTTCATCCAGATCCCAGAGATTCCCTTCACTTTCATCCTAAAGATTCCCTTCACCTGTACCCCACTGATTCCATCAACTGTATCCCAGATTTCCATCACTTGTACCCCAAAGATTCCCATCACCTGCACCCCAAAGATTTCCATCACCTGCATCCCAAAAATTCCTGTCACCGGTACCCCAAAGATTCCCATCAACTTCATCCCAAAGATTCCTTTCCCCTGCATCCCAAAGATTCCCTCCACCTGTATCCCAGAGATTCCCTTCATCTGAATCCCAAAAATTCCTGTCACCTGTATCCCAAAGATTCCCATCACCTCCATCTCAAATATTCCCATCACCTGCATCCCAAAAAATTCCTGTCACCTGTACCCCAAAGATTCCCATCATCTCCATCCCAAAGATTTCCATCACCTGCATCCCAAATATTCCCATCACCTGCATCCCAAATATTCCTTTCCCCTGTACCCCAAAGATTCCCATCATCTCCATCCCAAATATTCCCATCACCTGCATCCCAAAGATTCCCTGCCCCTGTACCCCAAAGATTCCCATCATCTCCATCCCAAAGATTTCCATCACTTGCATCCCAAAAAATTCCCTTCCCCTGTACCCCAAATATTCCCTTCCCCTGTACCCCAAATATTCCCTTCCCCTGTACCCCAAAGATTCCCATCATCTCCATCTCAAATATTCCCATCACCTGCATCCCAAAAATTCCTTTCCCCTGTACCCCAAAGATTCCCTCCACCTCCATCCCACAGGGATTCTCTCCCTCCCCACATCCTCACCAGGAAAATCCCAGTCCCAAATCTCAGGAATGCTCAGCAGGGATGGGCTCCTCATCCTTTTTTTGGGGTTTGGATCCCCCAAATCTCACCTGGGGGGCTCAAACCACCCCAAAGCCACCTTCACCCCATGGCTGCTCTGCCCTGAGGGTCCCAGTCCCAGCTGAGCACAAAGGAGCCCAGAAAATCCCAAAATTAAAAATAATCCTACTGACAAATTGCTGTTAACGTGCTCCCCTTCCCAGGAATGCCAGCAAGCCCCAAAATTAAAAATAATCCCAGTGCCAGAGCAGATTTACTGTGTT
This sequence comes from Setophaga petechia, assembly GCA_024362935.1. Lineage (NCBI taxonomy): Eukaryota > Metazoa > Chordata > Aves > Passeriformes > Parulidae > Setophaga > Setophaga petechia. The sequence continues at coordinate 149,213 of JANCRA010000155.1, forward strand.
CCCCTTTTTGGGGACCCCAGAAACATCAAAATTGAAAATAATCCCACTGAAAAAGCAATTTTAACATGCTCCCCTTCCCAGAGACCCCAGAAAACCCCAAAATTAAAAGTAATCCTGCTGAAAAATTGCTTTTAACGTGCTCCCCTTTTTGGGGACACCAGAAACCTCCAAAATTAAAAATAACCCTGCTGAAAATTTGCTTTTAAAATGTTCCCCTTCCCAGGAGTGCCAGCGAACCCCAAAATTAAAAATAATCCCAATGCCAGAGCAGCTTTAACATGCTCCCCTTTTTGGAGATCCCAGAAACGCCAAAGTTAAAAATAATCCCACTGAAAAAGTAGTTTTAACATGCTCCCCTTTTTCTGGGCACCCCAGAAACCCCCAAAATTAAAAATAAACCTGCTGAAAAATTGCTTTTAACGTGCTCCCCTTTTTGGGGACCCCAGAAACCCTCAAAATTAAAAATAATCCTGCTGAAAATTTGGTTTCAACGTGCTCCCCTTCCCAGGAGTGCCAGCAAACCCCAAAATTAAAAATAATCCCAATGCCAGAGCAGCTTTACCGTGCTCCCTTCCCAGGGACACAAACCCTTCCCCTGCAGCCCATAAATGAAATTTAAACCCCCTGGAGCACATAACAACTTTACGAGCTGCTCCATCTCCCCCACCCCAGCCTGGCAGGGCACAGATTCCCTCCCCTGGCCCGGAGCAATAATAATAATAATAATGGACATTTCGGCAGGGAGACAAAAAGTCCAGAAATTCTCCCCTCAGGACATCTCCCAGCCTGGGATAAACTTAGACAGATTTAGGGAGAGGGGAGGGTGGAGGTAAAAAAAGCAACGGGGGAGCTGAGATTTTCCAAGAGAGGAAAAAGAGATTAAAAAAAAAAAATTGGATTAAAAAAAATTGGGATTTAAAAAGAAAATTGGAGGTTTTGGTGGTGGTTTTTGGTGGCATGGGAGGGGCATAAATCAGTGTGGAGGGAGAGGATGATGAGGGTGAAAATGTGTCGGGAAAAATCGCTAAGAGCCTGGCCGGGCTTGTCAAAGGCCGGCTGCTATTTTTAACAGCACAAAAGCACCCGAAAATCGCCTGGTTTCGAAAAGAAAAGAGAAGGAAAAGGAAAAAGGGTAAAAAAAAAAAAGAGAGGAATAAAAAGTAGTGTATCAGTGTCACCGGAATGGATCCTCAGAATGAAATTGAACGGAGAGAGGAAATTGCAGGAATTACAAACAGGAGTTATCGGCTCCATAGGGGAGGGAGGGACCTTATCGGGAAAAATCCCATTAACCGAGCTAATTCTCCTTTTTTCACTCCCCAAATCCATCACTCCCGCTTTTCTTGGGGAGTTTTCCGAGCCCGAGGTGCTCCACGAGCCTCCAGCACATTTTCCCTGGCAGCGACCTATGGGAAATCGCTTATCAGAGGTGGAAACCGCCGAAAATTTCTGTTTATTCTCCTTTTTCGCCTCAAAACCTCCCCTTCAGGACCACGCAGCTCCCGCGTTTCCCTTCCCCGCTCAACTTTGCCGGGTTGACCGCGCTGAGATGAGATTTTTCCGCTCTCCAGGGGTGAAAAAAACCCCAAATTCACCCCAAATCTGCAGGACCATCCTCGCTGTGGGGCACCGACACCGGCCCGGGGATGTCGCAGTGACGGTGACAAGGTTTGTCCCCTCAAAGCGACAGAGCTCAGTCCGCGCTCCCAAAGCCTCTATCGCGACAGTGTCGCGGTGTCGGCGCCTCTCGCCCCCCGCGGGTGACCCCGGCCGGGTTTTCCTGTGTCCCCAGGCCGGGTGTCCCCTGTCCCCGCCGGCGGGATGCGCCCGAAGTGTCGCTGGTCCCGTGGGGACAGCGATGAAGGACGGGACAAGAGGCGGCGACAACGGGGACCCCAGCGCGCCCCGAGCGGGCACAGCCGTGTCCCCCCAGCCCCAGGGCACACGCGGCTCCGTCCGGGCCACCACAGCGCGTCCGTCTGTCCGTGCGCACCGTGGGGACACCGGCTCGGTCCGTCCTGTCCCCCTGTCCCCAAATCAACGAGCGGGGACCGCGCTCTGTGCCCGCACAGGGGGACGAGCAGACCCCGGAGCCGGGATTAACCCCTCCCCTGCCGGATTAACCCCCTTTCCTGCCGGGTTTAACCCCTCTCCTGCCGGGTTTAACCCCTCTCCTGTCGGGTTTAACCCTTTCCTGCCGGGTTTAACCCCTTTCCTGCCGGGTTTAACCCTTTCCTGCCGGGTTTAACCCTTTCCTGCCCCGGGGCTGCGGGGGGAGGCTCACAGCGGAGTTCGCAGCCCCGAACTTCTCGGGGCTGGACCCCGCGCCCCTTTCCCCCTTTTCCCCTTCTCCTCCTCAAGCCCAGGGGTTCTGGGGGGGTTCTCCTGATCGGTTCCCTCAACCGCGACCCACGAGGGCGCTCCCCGGCCCCCGAGGGTCTTCCCCGAGCCCGCGGGGTGCTCGGCGCCCCGGGGCTGTGCCGGTGCCCTCCGGGGTTCTATCGGTGCCCCCGGGGCTGCGCCGGTGCCCCATGGTCTGTGCCTGTTCCTCCTGGGCTGTGCCGGTTCCCCCCCGGGCTGTGTCTGTTCCCCCCGGGCTCTGCCGGTGTCCCCGGGACTCTGCCGGTGCCCTCCGGGGCTCTATCGGTGCCCCCCCGGGCTGTACCGGTACCCCCCGGGGCTCTGTCGATTCCCCCATGGCCGCACTCACAGCTCCGCTGCGCTGAGTCCCGGTGGTGCCGCTGCCGCCGGTGCTGCCGGTGCCGGTCCCGCCCCGGTGTCGGTGCCGGTCCCGCCCCGGTGTCGGTGCCGGTCTCGCCCCGGTGCCGGTGCCGGTTCTGCCGCCGCGGGCTCCGCCACCGCCTCAGGTCCGCTCCATGTCCCCAGCGCCTCCGCTGGGAGCTGCCCCGGCGCCGGGCGGAGAGAGGGAGCGAGGAGGAGGAGGAGGAGGAGGAGGAGGAGGAGGAGGAGGAGGAGGAGGAGGAGGAGGAGGAGGAGGAGGAGGGACACGGCTCCAGCCAGCCAGCAGCCGCCTCCGGGGCGGCCCCGCGCCCGTCCCCTCCCCTCGAGACCCCCCTGCCCACGTGTGACAGCGCCGGGGCTCCCTCGCTCTGCCCGGAGCTCCGCGCAGAGCCCTGAGCCCCCCAAAGGCTGCGGCGGCACTCGGAGGGGTCTGGGGGGACACCGGGGTGGGCAGGGACCGAGCGGAGCCCCCTCGCTCCTGGGAGAAGTGGAGCCGTGCCTGGATTTTGGAGAGCACGGCCCACATTCCTGGGGATGGGGATCCCCAAAATCACAACGCGCCAGCGGCAGACCCCAAAATCCGCCTTCCAACTTGAGGATCACCCCGAGTTTTGCTCCTTTGCTCCAAAATCCACCTTCCAACTTGGGGATAACCCCGAGTTTTGCTCCTTTGCTCCAAAATCCTTCCAACTTAGGGATAACCCCGAGTTTTCCAACTTAGGGATAACCCCGAGTTTTCCAACTTAGGGATAGCCCCGAGTTTTGCTCCTTTGCCCCAAAATCCACCTTCCAACTTGGGGATCACTCCGAGTTTTTCTCCTTTGCTCCAAAATCCGCCTTCCAATTTGGGGGTAACCCTGAGTTTTGCTCCTTTGCCCCAAAATCCACCTTCCAACTTGGGAATCACCCCGAGTTTTGCTCCTTGTTCATCCCCCACTTCCCCTTTTTTCCCTGGAAATTCCTGACCATCCAATTCCTTTCCAGCATCCCAGAAATTCCTGAGGAGAATTGCGGAGCCGCTCCCTGACCGTACCGGGGAGGGCAAAGGCGGGAACAGAACGGGAAATCTCACCTGGGCAGGCCAGGTGGGGCACAGAGGGGCACCCGCGCCCCTGGCAGCCCTGGCACCGCTTTTCCCTGGATGCCAGCCCGGCCCCATTGTGAGGCTCTGCCCGAGTGGAACGGTCCCATTGTGGGAGCACTTCGGGAATTCTTCCCCTGCTTGCCAGCTTGGCTGGTGGCCAGCGTGGAAACTTCCTGATGCCCCAAATCAATCATCCCCCGGCCCTACAAACACCTCCGAGGTGAGGCCCTCTGAGCTCACCTCCCTCGGGGCCTCTCGGAGCTCCCAAACTCCCAGGTTTGGGGTTTTCAAAGGGTTTTGCTGATTACAAGCCCCTAAAACATCCCCAGGTTCCTCCAGGTGCTGGTGGGAATCCCAAAAGGATTTTTCATTTTCCAATCTCAAAAGGGTTTCCCCTTTTGAAATCCCCAAAGGGTTTCCCTTTTTTCAATCGCAAAAGTATTTTTCATTTTCCAATCTCAAAAGGGTTTGTCCTTTTCCAATCCCAAAGGATTCCCCCTTTTCCAATCCCCAAAAGAGTTTTCCCTTTTCCAGTCCCAAAAGGTTTCCCCCTTTTCCAATTCCTAAAGGGTTTCCCCCTTTTCCAATCCCTAAAAGATTTCCCCTTTTCCAATCCCAAAGGATTTCCCCTTTTCCAATCTTAAAGGGTTTCCCCTTTTCCAATCCCAAAGTGTTTCCCCTTTTCCAATCCCTAAAGGATTCTCCCTTTTCCAATCCCAAAGGTTTTCCCCTTTTCCAATCCTTAAAAGATTTCACCTTTTCCAGTCCCAAAAGGGTTTCCCCTTTTCCAATCCCTAAAAGATTCCCCCTTTTCCAATCCCAAAGGATTTCCCCTTTTCCAATCCCAAAGGATTTCCCCTTTTCCAATCCCTAAAGGATTCTCCCTTTTCCAATCCCTAAAGGATTCTCCCTTTTCCAGTCCCTAAAGGGTTTCCCCTTTTCCAATCCCAAAGGGTTTCCCCTTTTCCAATCCCAAAAGGGGATTTGATTTATTTCATAATTAATTCATAATTTCAGGGAAACCCGTGGAATCATTCTTTTAAAAGGATTAAAAGCTGCTAAACCCTTTTTTCTTTTTTCTTTAACCCACCTCCTTTTGTGTGCCACGGCAAGGCTGGCACGGAGCAAGGGGAGCAACTGGCAGCCCCCCAGCTGGACAGACGGACAGACAGACACCATTCCCACACGTTTTGGGATGGAAAACCAGGACCTCATTTGGACCCACGAGGTTTTCCCTACTTGGGGACCCCTCAGGATCTCCCCACGCCCCAAACCCAGCGCCCCACAGAGCAGCTCCGGGAATTCCATCACCCACCTGCCCCAGGGCATCAAATCCCTTCCCGGGAGCAGCTGGAGAGGGGCAGGGGCTGCCTCTGGCCACTGTTGACAAGGAGCCTTTTTTTTTATTCCTGCCGTGAAACCTTTAAAATGTTGTGTCAACACGGAAGGGCTGTTTATGTTTCACCAGCCGGGAAAGTTCCCATTGACTCCCGGCTCTTTCCTCCCCCACACCGTTATTTTCTGTTATTTTCTTCCCAGGGAATTTCTTTTTTTTTTTTTTTTCACTCAAGGGCAGGAGAGAAGAGGAGGAGATGGAGCTGCTGCTGGGGTTTGGGGTTTGCTGAGCTGAGCTGGGGGTTCTGGAGGGGTTTGGGCACCCACATCCCATTCCCAGCCCTCTCCCTGTCCCCATCCCAAAGAGCAGAGCAGAGACCTGGGATCATTTCCCATCCTCACCCCGAGGATTTCACAGGAAATTGGGGAAGCCCCCAGACCATAAAAGGGCTCAGTGGAACATTCTCATTAAACCCCATGGGACATTCCCATATTCCCATCAAACCACATGGGACATTCCCATTAAACCCCATGGGACATTGCCATATTCCATTAAACTCCAGTGGGACATTCCTATTAAACCCCAAGGGACATTCCCATTAAACCCCATGGGACATTCCCACATTCCCATTAGACCCCATGGGACATTCCCATTAAACCCTGTGGAACATTCCCATTAAACCCCAAGGGACATTCCCATATTCCCATTAAACCCTGTGGGACATTCCCACATTTCCATTAAACCCCAGCTGGACATTCCCACATTCCCATTAAACCCCATGGGACATTCCCATATTCCCATTAAACCCTGTGGGACATTCCCATTAAACCCCAAGGGACATTCCCATTAAACCCTGTGGAACATTCCCATTAAATCCCATGGGACATTGCCATATTCCCATTAAACTCCAGTGGGACATTCCTTTTAAACCCCATGGGACATTCCCATTATACCCCATGGGACATTCCCATATTCCCATTAAACCCCGTGGGGCATTCCCACATTCCCATTAAACCCCATGGGATATTCCCATATTCCCATTAAATTCCAGTGGAACATTCCTATTAAACCCCATGGGACATTCCCATATTCCCATTAAACCCCATGGGACAGTCCCATATTCCCAATCCCACCTGGACAAACACCCCGGGGAGGATGGCACAGGTCCCCCCCAGCCCCTCCGAGCCCCCTCCCCAGCTGGGGGCACAGCTGGTCCCGGTGCCACCCCTGGCACGGGCAGCCCCGAGTGTCCCCAAAGCCACCAGGCCCTCAGTGCCACCCCCTGACCTCAAGAGGCACCCGGAGGTGGTGGTGGCAGGGGGGTTTATGGGGAACCCCGCGACCCCCGAGGTCCCCAAAGCCACTCCAGGGCTGGGAGGGGACGGGAGGAGCAGTCCCCAGACTGACGGGGACAGGGGACCCGCGATGGAGCCAAAACCAGAGGAGCAGGAGCTTGGTTGGGGTGGCCATGGCAGCTCGGGCCTGGCCCGCTGGGATTTTCACTTCCCGTTCCTTTCTCGCCCTCCTCGGTGGCCCCGGGGCTGGTGGCCGTCCCCCAGTGCCACCAGCACTGCTGGCCCTGCCCCTGGCACCCCTCATGGACCTGCTGGGCACTCTCGGGACCAACTGGGCATCCTCAACACCTGCTGGGCATCACCAGAACCTGCTGGGCACTGCCAGGACCAAATGGGCATCCTTAGGACCAGCTGGACACCCCAGAACCTGCTGGGCATCCTCAAGACCTGCTGGACACTGCCAGGACCTGCTGGGCATCTCCAGGACCTGCTGGGCATCCTCAACACCCACTGGGCATTGCCAGGACCAGCTGAACACCCCAGAACATGCTGGGCACTCCTGGGACCTGCTGGGCATCCTCAACACACACTGGGCATCCTCAGGACCTGCTTGGACACCCCAGAACCTGCTGGGCATCCTCAGGACCTGCTGGGCATCCTCAACACCCACTGGGCATTGCCAGAACCAGCTGGACACCCCAGAACATGCTGGGCATTGCCAGAACCAGCTGGACACCCCAGAACATGCTGGGTACTCCTGGGACCTGCTGGACATCCCCAGGACCTTCTGAACACTCCCAGGACCTGCTGGCAATCCCCAGGACCTGCTGGGCATCCTCAACACCCACTGGGCATTGCCAGGACCAGCTGGACACTCCCAGGACCTCCTGGCCATCCTCAAGACCTCCTGGGCACCCCCAGGACCTGCTGGGCATCCTCAACACCCACTCCAGGACCAGCTGGACACTCCCAGAACCCACTGGACACTCCCAGGACCTTCTGGGCACCCCCAGGACCTGCTGGGCACCCCAGAACCTGCTGGGCATCCCCAAGGAATGAGGCGCCAGGATGGGGACAAGGGCACAGCCACTGTCCCTGTCCCTGCTCCCACCTGGCCGCCCCGGGACTGGCTCCCATCTCTCCCGCGGCTTTCCCGGAGCTGTCCCGGCAGAGGAAGCCGGGACAATGGCTGGGGGGGCCGGGGAGCCGCAGGGCAGCGCTGCCGGAGCAGGGGGCGCGCAGGGCAAAGGCTCGGCCGGGCATCGCCTTCCCTTTCCCAGCCCCGCTCCCACCCGAACCCCCGGGGCCGGCGGGGCTGGGTCAGGGACGGGCTCCAGAATCGGGACCGGCCCGGGACAAAGCCGGGACAGGAAAGCCGGGACAGCAACCCTGGGACAGCAAACCTGGGACAGGAAAGCCGGGACAGCAACCCTGGGACAGCAACCCTGGGACAGCAAACCCGGGACAGCAAACCCGGGACAGCAAAGCCGGGACAGCAAACCCGGGACAGCAAACCCGGCCTGTGGAAATCCCGGGTTGATGCAGTGAAGGCGCTGCCACTGCCCATGAGCTCACTGCCGCCCACCCCTAAGCGCCAGCAGCTGGTCTGGTGGCACTGACCACCTTCCAGAACCCAAAATCCATCCTTCAACATCCCAAATCCACCTTCCAGTACCCCAAATCCGCCCTCTAGCACCTCAAATGCACCTTCTAGCACTCCAGTCCCACCTTCCAGCACCCCAAATCCACCTTCCAGCACCCCAAATCCACCTTCCAGTACCCCAATTCCATTCTCCAGCATCTCAAATCCATCTTCTAGCACCCCATTTCCACTTTCCAGCACCACAATCCCACTTCCCAGCACCCCAAATTCACCTTCCAGCACCCCAATTCCGGTCGGACTCCAGGCCCACCCCACCCCTGCCCACCCTGGGGGTCCCCACCGTGTGTCCCGGCTTGTGCCAACCCTCCTGGGGACATCCAGCTGCAATCAGGGATCCCCTGATTGAGGGGGGACTCAATTCCCGACCTGCTTCTCACCCAGGCAGTTCGGATTGTCCCTGTCCCTGTCCCTGTCCCTGTCCCTGTCCCCAGCCACACACCGCGGCAGTGCCACCACGGGGGAGGTGACACAGCCAGCCTGGCACTGTCCCCACCGCGTCCCAGCCGTGCCCAGACCGCGGGGCAGGGGCGGCAGCGGGGCACGGAGCGGGTGACGCTGAGCTGGGAGGGACAGAGGGACAGCGGGAGGGACACGGGGACAGCCGGACCACACAGCGGGCCCGGGGGGCAGCGGGGCCGAGCTGAGCCCCGACCTCCCCCGGGGCCCGAGCCCGGCGCTGTCGCTTCAAAGGCGACACCGAGGCTGTCCCAGGGCTGTCACCCTCCGCCAGCCCGGCTCCGGCGGGGACCCGGTGCCACCCAGCCCCACAGAGGGGCTTTTCTTGTCCCCCCGCCTTTGTTTTCTATTTAGTGCTTTTGTTCCCCCCTCTTTGGGGCTTTGTTCCAGCTCGTCCTTTGTTCCGATGCCTTTGGTTTCTCTTCCCTTTGATGCTTTGTCACTCCCTTCATCTTGGTGCTTTTCTTTCCCCGGTTTTTTTAGGTTTTTTGGTTTGTGCTTTTTTGTTGTTGGTCCATTTTTTTTCTCTTTTTTTTTTAAGCTGGCTCTTTGGTTTTGGGGGGATTTTATTGGTATTTTTTTGTTGTTTTTTCTCTCCTGGCCGCTCCGCTCTTGGCATTTTTCTCTTTTCTGCTGCCTCGTCCACTCTCGGGTCACATGGACGCGGCCCGGATTGTCTCCAAATCCCCATTTGTCTTGTTTTGGTGCCTGCATTTCCCTGCCTTTATGTCCTTTTTCTTAAGAGACTCTCAGCGATTTCTTCTCCCGGCCGCGGGGAGAGCGGAGCGGCGCGGGGGGGTCGGGGCTTAATTAATTAGCGAGTGTAATCTTGAGCTGCGGGATGTGCGGAGCATCATTACGGCTGTCATTAGGGTGTTAGGGGTTAGCGAGGATTTAAATACCAGCTAATTGCAGCCAAGAGCTCCCGACTCCGCCAAAAAAATTCCAGCGGGATGAGCCGGGTTTGGGGGAGAATTGGGAGAAATTCCCGACAGGGAGGATAAGAAACAGGAACGGGTAAAAGAGTGGGGGGAAAAAAACCACAAAATTGTCACTTGAGGGGTGTTCGGTGTCACTTTGGGCACTCCCTGGCACGGCAGAACCAGCCCAGCGTGCCAGGGCAGGATGGAGAGGGTTAAATACCCTGGGGGTGGCGATTTTTCCCCGTTCCCATCACCCAGGGAACCCTTTGGATACGGGAATTCGGCCGGACGAGCCCGGGCAGCGCACGCAGCCGCTGCTGCGGCGGTGCCACGGTGGGGACAAGGACTTTAATGTCACAACCGTGTCACAACCGGCCCGGGGCACGTGCGGAGCCCCGCCGCAAGATCAGATACCGGGATTCGGGAGCCGTTTTCCCTCCCGAGCGGCTCCGCTTTGATTTGAGCGCCCCAAATCAAGCTCTGCTCGCAGCGGGCACAGCTGAGGTGTCCCATCACCCCCAAACCGAGCTCGGGGTCCTTTTTTAGGAGCCCCAAACCCCCCCCGTGCCGCAGTTTCGAGCAGCTGGCGGGGGAAACGGGAGGAAACAGCCAAAATAGCAACAGGATGTGCCCCCAGATAAGGTGATCGATATCAGAAAGCACCGCTGCTTCAAGTCGGAGCCGAGCCCAGCTGCTCGAACAGGAGATCGGCCCCCGATAGGGGCGGCTCCGGCTTCTCGACACCCCAATTTCTCCTGCCCCCGCCGGTTTTCGGTAACCCGGTGACGTCCTCGGGGTTTTGGAGGGGTTGGTGTGGGAGGAGGGGGCGGATTTGGGAAGGGGACAAGGGCAGGAGGATCCCGGGACGGTTGATTTGTGAGATATCCTAAAGGTGGGATTGGGGTGGATCTGGGGGCTGCTAACACACCCCAAAAAGTGCTGAGGGGGTAACCGTGATTCCTGGGGTGAGCCAGGCACTGGAGGACAGCTGGGAAGGTTCCAGAAGAGGAGTTTTTGGGATGCCACCTCCGTGATCCCACAAATCAGCGCAGGCACGGCCGGAGCTCTCCATGGGTGAGGAATTCCAGGGAATGGGCACAAGCAGGAGGGCACAGAGCAGCCCCAAACAGCCCCTGCCAGCCCAAATCCCACAGGGAAAACCAGGAGAGCCAAAACCCGAGCAGGACATCCGCGGGGACATCCCCGGGGACATCTCCAGGGACATCCTCACCCCTCCTGCTCCAGCACATTGTCCCCTCCAAACTGTGCCACCGCCCCGTGTCACCGGGCCCGGGTGACTCCTCCAGGGCCAAGGGGTGCCAGGGAGCCGTGCCAGCCGTGCCAGGCGCGCCCGGCCCCGCCAGCACCGTCAGAGGTTAAAAACCAACAAAAGGAGCCGCAAAACCCATCCTGCAGGTCTGCCCGGTCCCGCGGCTCTTCTAATGCAAACTGCGAGCTCGTAAAACCCGGATTGTCCATCCTAAAACTCCGGATTGTCCATCCTCAAACTCCAGATTGTCCGTCCTAAAACCCCAGATTATCCATCCTAAAACCCTGGGCTGTCCATCCTAAAACCCGGACTGTCCATCCCAAAACTCCAGATTGTCCATACTCAAACCCCAGATTGTCCATCCTAAAACTCCATCCTAAAACCCGGACTGTCCATCCCAAAACTCCAGGCTGTCCATCCTCAAACCCCAGATTGTCCATCCTAAAACCCGGACTGTCCATCCCAAAACTCCAGGCTGTCCATCCTCAAACCCCAGATTGTCCATCCTAAAACTCCATCCTAAAACCCTGGACTGTCCATCCTACAATTCAGGATTGCCTATCCTCAAAGTCCAGATTGTCCATCCTAAAACCCTGGGTTGTTCATCCAAAAACTCCAGGTTGTCTCCATCCCAAAACCCCAGATTATCCATCCTCAAACCCCAGATTGTGCATCCCAAAACTCCAGATTGTCCATTCTAAAATTCCAGCTTGTCCGTCCTAAAACCCCGAATTGTCCCTCCTAAAACCCCAAATTATGCATCCTAAAATTCCAGATTGTCCATCCCAAAACTCCAGATTATCCATCCTAAAACCCTGGGATGTTCATCCTAAAACTGCGGATTGTCCCTCCTAAAACCCCAGGTTGTCCATCCCAAAACCCCGAATTGTCCCTCCTAAAACCCCGAATTGTCCATCCTAAAATTCCAGATTATCCATCCTCAAACTCCAGATTGTCCATCCTAAAACCCTGGGTTGTTCATCCTAAAACTCCGGATTGTCCATCCTAAAACCCCAGGTTGTCCATCCCAAAACCCGGATTGTCGATCCCCAAACCCCCGCGGCTCCCGCTGCGCCGTGGCCCTGCCTGGTGTCACCTCCTGCTGCCACCCCCTCCCCTGGCATTGCCACCCGATCACCCTCAGCTCGCTCTGCCGCGTCCTCCAAAGGGCTGAACCTGTTTTTATGGCAGAGCTGGCACCGGGAAGGCTAAAAAAAAAAACCCAACAAAACCAAAAAACCCCCAAAAAAGCCTCCCCTGATCTCTGTATCTGCAGCCATGCAAGGAATATTGTTCAGCGCAGCACAAAAGCATCCCTGAAAATAGAAGCGCCAGGGCCAGGCCTGCCAGTGGCTGTGTGAGATAACGTCTACTTGCAAACAGTGTGTCTTTGTGCCGCTGTCACTGTCCCCATTGTTCAGGAGCCTATTGCCTCGGGGATATTGTTCCCTCCTTTTGTCTCAGCCCGGCTCCTTTTTGTTTGACTTTACTTTACCATTTCATTCCTCTCCTTTGTGCCGCCGTTCTTGCTTTTGTCTCCCTTTCTCTCTCTCTCTCTCTCTCTCTCTCTTTGCCTTTTCTCTCGCTGATTTGTATTTAGCGATTGTTCCCGGCTCGCTGCGAGCACAAAGTGCTCCGGGGCTCTTTTCTCACTCCATTCATTCCCTATTCAGGTGCGTTTGTTTGCCCGTAGGTACCGGCAGGAGCGGATTTGGGGGTGGATTTGAGGTTTTAGGGGGTCCTGGAAGCCGGCAAAGGGAGCTGGAGGCTGCTGGTGGCCTTTGGGGACAGCCGGCTCCCCGTGTCCCCCATCCCCGTGCCAAAAAAGCACCGGGAAAAGGACAAGTGAGCCCCCAGGTGGAGCGGCCGAGGATGCTGGCAGGGACGCGGGGGTGGCACCGGAGAGGTGACCGGGCCCGGTGCCAGCTGGGCCGAGCCCAGCCGAGCAGTGCCGGCCCTGGAACCGGCGGTCTCGGCTCCCCGCGGCCCTGGATCTGCACCACGCCCGGATTTTGGGAGCCCCAGGAGGCACAAGGAGAACATTCCACGGCCTCTCCCCTGCGCTGCACCGCGGCTGAGCCCTCCCGGAGCGACCCTCGGGGTGGCACCACCCACCCCCGCTGCCACCCCGCGGTGTCCCCAGCTGGGATTCACCCTCGGGACCACAGGGACAGCGGGTGGATCCCCTGGAGGTGGCCTGGGGACATCTGGGGAGCGGCTCAGAGGCTCTCAGACCCCGTTGGATTGGGGGGCACCCCCTGCCCCCCACGCTCTGCCGGCTGCAGGGAGGGCTCGTTCCCAGCGCCACGAGGAGGAGGAGGAGGAGGGTTCGGATTCCCCAGGAATCCTTCAGGGCGAGCTGACAAGTGGCCACCCCCGGAGACAACAAAGCCCCGCTGTTCTCCGGGCACGGCCCGCGTGACCCGACGGGACTTTTCCATCCCCTCCCCGCCACCGAAACCCCGGAGGATCCACGGGAAACCTTCCTCCTCCTCCTCCTCCTCCTCCTTCACACACCCCACGCGAAGCGGGAGAGGCCGCGGGGACCCCCCCAGACTCACCCCGGGAACGAGGGACGGAGCGGGACGAGGGGCAGCGAGCGGCGAGCGCGGTGGCTCCGCGGGGCCGGCGGGAGCCCCCGGGGCCCGGGCGGTCCCGGGGCCGCGGGGGGGGCGTGCCTGGGAATGGAGGGAGCGGACTGAGGGCCATTGTCTCATTGTTCGGGCTTCAAAGGACAATGGGCCATTGTTGTCCCCGGGGATGCCATTGTTTGCTTTCCCTGCAGATCCCGGCCGCGCACGGAGCTTTCCCGAGGGCCGGCTCCGTGTGTGGGACGCTCCAGAACAACGAGGCAGGAATGTTTCTTTCCTTCCCCACGCCCTGGTTTTTGTTGGGGTTTTTTTTTTTTATTATTATTTTTTTGCACGGTTGTGCCATCCTGAAAAAAGGCACGGCCAGAGGGGATGGGACCACCCAGAGACCCCCTGGACCACGCAGGGATGGGCTGAGAGCGGGGGGTCCATCCTCCATCCCTCCATCCCTGCACATTCCAAGGGTGAGGGCACAAAATCCAGCCGGGATGAAGCCGTTTCTGCCTCCAGGAGCATCCCCTCAGCAATATCCCTATTTTCCATCCCGCGGATCCCCCAAATCTGCCCCGGCACGGCGGCGTTTGGCTCCTGCAGCGCTCGGGAAGGGCCGGCCCGGCCCGGAGCGCTCCTGGTGCGGATTCCCGGGGCTGATCCCACCGGGAAATTCAACTGAGGGGTCGAGGAAAGGCTGGGGGAGGGGGAAGGAGTAGGGAAAGAGGGGGGAAGGAGCAGAATTCCAGGAGCAGAGAAAGGTGCAGAATTCCAGGAGCAGGGGAAATGAGCAGGGGAAAGAGCAGAATTCTAGGAGTAGGGGAGCGAGCAGAATTGCAGGAATAGGAGAGGAGAGGGGAAGGGGCAGAATTCCAGGAGCAGAATTCCAGCCCCTCCGCAGCCCGAGGCGGGCCGGGGGATGGACGGAGCAGGAAAGGGACTCGATGCTGCCAAGAGCTGGGAAAGGCAGGAGGAACTCCGAGCCCGGGGCTGCGCTCGGGGAGAGCTCCGGGATGAGCTCCAGGATGAGCCCCGAGAGAGCTCCGGGATGAACCCCGAGAGAGCCCCGGGAGAGCCCCGGGAAAGCTCCGGGATGAACCCCGAGAGAGCTGCGGGAGCGCTCCGGGCTGGCGCTGGGGGAGAAGGGGACACTGTCCCTGCAGGAATCAGCCCGGCCGCGGCTCCTCCCCTCCCCGGGGCTGCGACCACCCTCGGGATGAAGCCTTGGAGCGACCCCAGCCCGGCTGGAAGAGCCCCGAGCTCCACCCGAGCGCAGCCCCGGGGCTGAGGAGCCCCCCAGGCTCGGGCTCAGCCCCTCCAGAGCTTTGCCCCCATTGCCCGCGTGTCCCTGGGGGTCACCCGGCCTCTCCAGCCGCCAGCACGGGGAGGTGACAATGGCTGGGGACAGGCAGAGGTGACACAAACTCAGGAAGGTGGCAGTGGCTGGGGACACAGAGAGGTGGCAGTGGCTGGGCACAGGCACAGGTGGCACAAGCCCGGAGAGGTGGCAGTCGCTGGGGACACGAGGAGGGGACACAAATGGGGAGGTGGCAATGGCTGGGCACAGGGGAAGGTGGCAGTGTCTGGGGACAGGCAGAGACGACACAAACCCGGGGTGGTGACAGTGGCTGGGGACACAAGGAGGTGACACAAATGGGGCTGACACAAATGTCCCATGCCTAGGGACATGGGGAGGTGGCAGTGTCTGGGGACAGGCAGAGGTGACACAAACCCGGGGTGGTGACAGTGGCTGGGGACAGGCAGAGGTGACACAAACCCGGGGTGGTGACAGTGGCTGGGGACAGGCAGAGGTGACACAAACCCGGGGTGGTGACAGTGGCTGGGGACAGGC
Source organism: Setophaga petechia (assembly GCA_024362935.1). Lineage (NCBI taxonomy): Eukaryota > Metazoa > Chordata > Aves > Passeriformes > Parulidae > Setophaga > Setophaga petechia. The sequence continues at coordinate 164,416 of JANCRA010000155.1, forward strand.
AGAGGTGACACAAACCAGTCCCAGGTCCTTTACCAGTCCCCAGAAGTGATTTGCACACCTGTGGGGTGTCACACCCACCCTCAGTGCCCCCAATTTCCTCTCCCACCTCTGCTCTGCCCTTATCTCACCCCCGTTATCTCATCAGCCCTGCTGATAAGGGCTCGCGGCTGATGGGGCCCCCAAACGGAATTTTGGGGCCAGCTGTCCCCAAACCCCTCTGTGGGGCCCCGCTGCCGTCACTGCCCCCTGATCGGGGCTCCCCTCCTGCAGGGCCCCCCAACACCTGCAGGGCCCCGAGCGGCTCCGGGCTCTGGGGGGTGACAAAAAAGGGTCGGGAAAAGAGGAGCCCCCCCAGGAATCCCGGCCCTGCTCCTCCTCCTGATCCTGGGAACTCCGGCCGGGATTGGGGTCGGGGAGAGCCGAGCCGGGAGTGGGGTCGGGAATTCCGGCCGAGATTGGGGTCGGGGAGAGCCGGGACCGGGGTCAGGGAGAGCTGGGATTGGGAATTCTGACTGGGATTGGGGTCGGGGAGAGCCAAACCGGGATTGGGATCGAGAAATCCGGGCGGGATTGGGATCGGGAATTCCGGACGGGAGTGGGATCGGGGAGAGGTGGGATTGGGATCGGGAGAGCCGGGATTGGAGTCGGGAATTCCGGCCGGGATGGGGATCGAGCAGAGCCGGGACTGGGATCGGGCAGAGCCGAGCCCGCAGCTCCCCCTTCTGTCCGGAGCCGTCCGGAAGATTTTCCCCGTTCTGGCAGGAATTTGGGACGTTCCAGGCAGAATTCCCTCACAATTCCCAAGGATCAGGATTGAAATATCCCGGGAACCCCCCGGGTGACGTAAAGCCGAGGTTTGGGGGAGGATGGGAAGGGATTTCTTGGTAAAAAGGGATTTGATTTTGGGATAAAGAGATCAGTTTTGGGAGGAAAAAAAGGATTATTTTTGGGATGAACAGGTTACTTATTGAGGAAAAGGAACTGGTTTGGGAAAAGGATTTTTATGGGCTAAAAAGATTGGTTTCATGAACAAAAAGATAATTTTTGGGAATAAGGGATTTTCTGTGGGGAAGAAGGGACTGGGTTGAGGGAAAAGGGATTTCGTTTGGGAAGAAGGGATTGGTTTTGGGATAAAGGGATTTTTTGGGGAAAAGGGATTTGTTCTGGGAAATAAAGAATTTTTTTGGGGGAAGAAGGGATGATGGGTTTTAGGAAGATGGGAATGATTTGGGGAAGATGGGATGATTTTCAGGGAAATGGGATTGATTTGAGGAAGAAGGAATGACTTTCAGGAAGATGGGACCGATTTGGGGAAGATGGAATTGTTTTGGGATAAAGGGCTTGGTCTGGGAAAACCTGAACCCCCAGATCCAACCCCACAGAGAAAAACCCTTGGAAAACATTTCCCCCACCTCAAGACTGAAACCCCATTCCCAGATTTTGTTACAAAAACCCCATTTTATTCCCCAAAGAAAAGCCCAGACTACAAAACACGACTCCCAGAGGAGCTGAGGGGTTTCCCCCGTGGCTCATCCCGTTCCTGCAGCGTTCCCAACCCCGTTCCCAGCTGGAGCTGCCTGCCCCTAGCTGGAGACGCTCTGCAGGAGGGTGATGTTGTCCCCCTTCAGCATGATCCGACCTGCAACCCAACGGCAGCGGGGTGAGGGGGGGAGCACCCCAAACCTGCCCAGAGCTACAGCTGGAGCCTGGAACCACAGCTGGAGTCCAGTCCCACAGCTGGATCCCAGTCCCACAGCTGGAGCCCAATCCCACAGATGGAGCCCAGTCCCACAGCTGGAGCCCAATCCCAAAACCAGAATTCCAGGCCCACAGCTGGATCCCAGTCCCACAGCTGGATCCCAATCCCAAAGCCTGGATCCCAATCCCACAGCTGGAGCCCAATCCCACAGCTGGATCCCAATCCCACAGCTGGAGCCCAATCCCACAGCTGGATCCCAGTCCCACAGCTGGAGCCCAATCCCACAGCTGGATCCCAATCCCAAAATCTGAATTCCAGGCCCACAGCTGGATCCCAATCCCACAGCTGGAGCCCAATCCCACAGCTGGATCCCAATCCTAAAACCAGAATTCCAAACCCACAGCTGGATCCCAGTCCCACAGCTGGAGCCCAATCCCACAGCTGGATCCCAATCCCACAGCTGGATCCCAATCCCACAGCTGGAGCCCAATCCCACAGCTGGATCCCAATCCTAAAACCAGAATTCCAAACCCACAGCTGGATCCCAGTCCCACAGCTGGAGCTCAATCCCAAAATCTGAATTCCAGGCCCACAGCTGGAGCCTGGCCCCAAAACGGGGAGGCCAATCCCACAGCTGGAGCCCAATCCCAAAGCCTGGATCCCAACCCCACAGCCAGATACCAACCCCAAAATCTGAATTCCAATCCCACAGCTTGATCCCAATCCCACAGCTGGATCCCAGCCCCAAAACCTGGAACCCAACCCCAGATCCTGGATCCTGGCCCCAAAACCTGGACCCCAATCCCACAGCTGGAGCTCAATCCCAAAACCTGAATTCCAGGCCCACAGCTGGAGCCCAATCTCACACCTGGATCCCATCTCCACAGGTGGATCCCAATCCCAAAGCCTGGAGCCCAATCCCACAGCTGGATCCCAGCCCCAAAACCTGAATTCCTGTCCCACAGCTTGATCCCAATCCCACAGCTGGATCCTGGCCCCACAGCTGGATCCTGGCCCCAAAACCTGGATCTCAATCCCAAAACCAGAATTCCAAACCCACAGCTGGATCCCAGTCCCACAGCTGGATCCCAATCCCACAGCTGGATCCCAATCCCACAGCTGGAGCCTGGCCCCAAGACCTGGATCCCAGCCCCACAGCTGGATCCTGGCCCCACAGCTGGATTCCTATCCCAAGACCTGGATCCCAGTCCCACAGCTGGATGCCAACCCCCAAACCTGGATCCCAATCCCAAAATCTGGATTCCAGCAGGATTTAAAGCCCCATATCCAGGTTCCAGGCTCCCACATTGGGATTTTAGCTCCAACACCTCCATTCCAGGATCCCACACCTGACATTCAGGACCCCAACCCCAGATTTCAGATCCCACCCCACAATTCCAGGCTTCTCCTCCCCCCTGCCCTACCCAGCTGCTTCCTGGATTTGGTTTTGGAGTGAATTTCCTCAGCATCGTCCAGCACCAGGTTCATGTACTCATCAAAGCCCTGCAGGAGCAGCACCAACCTCAGTGAAACCCCAAAAAACGCCCCTAAAAAAACCCCCAAAACCCCTCAAAAAACAAAAAAATAAACCAAAACCACCCCAAAACCCTAAAAACTCCAATCAACCCACCCAAAACCCAACACAACCTGAAAAAAACCCCAAAAAATAAAAAAGAACTCAAAAACTTCAAAAAAACCAAAACACCCAAGAAAACAATAAAACCCCCAACAGACCCTAAAAAATACCCCAAAACACTTCAATAAAACCCAAAAAACAAAAAAAAAACTAAAAAAACCCTTCAAAAACAAAACAAAAAAATTCTAAAAAAAAATCCAACCCCCCCAAAAACCAAATACGTAACAAAAAAAAACCAACTCAAAAAATTCCAAAAAAACCCCAAATCCCCCCCCCCAAAAAAACCCAAATTCCCTCCCCAAAAAACCCTAAAAAAATTCCAAAAACCCCCATTCTCCCCCCATTCAAAAAAAAAAAAAAGCCCAAACCCTGCAATTGCCAGGAAAAGAACAAGACAGAGATGGGTTTAGGGTTAGGGTAAAGGAAGAGGGGTGACCCCAGAACAAAGGGGGTGACCCCAAAGCAGGGGGGTGACAAGGGGACAGTGGCACTCACGATGATGCAGCCCTCAATCCTCATGTTCACCTGCTCATAGAGCCACACCTGGATCCTGGATCTCTGCAAGGCACCAAAATCACCCCTGGAGGGGCTCTGGGGGGGTTCAGGGTCCATCCCCACCCCAAAATCAAGGGGGGCACCCAAGGAATGTCCCATGGGATGGCAGGGGGAGGAGCAGCAGGGACTGCTCTGGTGTTTGGAGGGATTAAATGGAGAGAAATGGGGTTTAAATGGGGTTTTGGGAAGGAGTTGCTCTCTGGGAGGGGGTGGGATGGAATTCCCAGAGGAAATGTGGCTGCTCCATCCCTGGGAGTGTCCCAGGCCAGGCTGGACAGTGGATAAAATGGATGAATAAGATAAAATGGGTAAAATGTTTAAAAAGGATAAAATGGCACCCTTGGATAGTGGAAGGTGTCCCTGCCCATGGCAGGGTTGGGACTGGGATAATCCTTAAGATCTTCCAACCCAAACCATTCCATAAAAAACCCAATTTCAGGACTCATTCTCAGCTTGCAAATTCCCAAGGAATCCATGGCTGCCCCTGGATCCCTGGATGTCCCAGGCTGGGGACAAGGCTGGGACTGGGATGATCCTTAGGATCTTTCAACTCCAAGCATTCCATAATTCCATAAAAAATCCCAGTTTAGGACTCCTGACACATTCCCAGCTTGCCAATTCCCACAGAATCTGTGGGTGCCCCATCCCTGACGTGTCCCAGGCCGGGCTGGAGCAGCCTGGCCCAGGGGAAGGTCCTGTCCATGGCAAGGCTGACTCTGGGATGATCCTTAGGATCTTCCAACCCCAACCATTCCATAATTCCATTCAAAATCCCAGTTTAGAACTCCTGACTCATTCCAGCCTGCTAATTCCCACAGAATCCCCATCCTGGAGCAGCCTGGCCCAGGGGACGGTGTCGCTGCCATGGCAAGGGTGGCACCGGGTGGCATTTGGGGTCCCTCCCCCGCGGTGATTCACTCACGTTCTGCAGGTAGCGGAAGATCAGGTTCTGGAGCCGAACGTTAAGGGCAGAGCACAGCACAGCCGGGAGCCCCGGGGCACGGCCGGGGACGGGACCCGAACCCCTGAGGGGACCCCGCCATGGAACCCGCCCGCCCCGCTCCCTTCCCGCCCGCGCTCCCCGCAGCCTCCCCGCGCTCCCCCGGTGCCCTGAGCGCTGGCGGCAGGATACGATGGGCTGTACCATCACCTTCTGCACCTTCTGGCCCTGCCCGCGGTACGCCATGGCTGCGCGGGGCCGCGGGGCGCTGTGGGATAGCGGCGGCGTGAGGGGATGGAGGAGCGCGGGGCACTGTGGGATAGCGGCGGAACAGGATGGAGACACGGGGCACTGTGGGATAGCGGCGGAAAAGGATGGGGAACACGGAGCACTGTGGGATAGCGGCGGAACAGGATGGGGACACGGGGGACTACGGGATAGTGGCGGAACAGGATGGGGACACGGGGCACTGTGGGATAGTGGCGGAACAGGATGGGGACACGGGGCACTGTGGGATAGTGGCGGTGTGAGGGGATGGAGACACGGGGCACTGTGGGAGAGTGGCGGAACAGGATGGGGAACACGGGGGACTATGGGATAGTGGCGGTGTGAGGGGAATGGAGGAGCGAGGGGCACTGTGGGATAGTGGCGGAGCAGGATGGAGACACGGGGCACTGTGGGATAGCGGCGGTGTGAGGGGATAATACCGGTGTGAGGGGAACGGCACCGCGTGGGGCAGTGTGGGATAGTGGCGGTGTGAGTGGAATGGAGGAACGCGGGGCGGTGTGAGGGGAGGGGAAACACGGGCACTGTGGGATGGTGGCGGAACAGGATGGGGACACGGGGCACTGTGGGACAGCGGCGGTGTGAGGGGAATAGAGGAGCGCGGGGCACTGTGGGATACTGGCAGTGTGAGGGGATAATGGCGGTGTGAGAGGATGGCACCGCGTGGGGCAGTGTGGGATAGTGGCGGTGTGAGGGGATAGCGGCGGTGTGAGGTGAATGGAGGAGCGCGGGGCACTGTGGGATAGTGGCGGTGTGAGGTGAATGGAGGAGCGCGGGGCACTGTGGGATAGCGGCGGTGTGAGGTGAATGGAGGAGCGCGGGGCATTGTGGGATAGCGGCGATGTGAGGGGAATTGGAGCGCGGGTTATTGTGGGATAGCGGCGGTGTGAGGGGAATTGGAGCGCGGGGTATTGTGGGATAGCGGCGGTGTGAGGGGAATTGGAGCGCGGGGTATTGTGGGATAGCGGCGGTGTGAGGGGAATTGGAGCGCGGGGCATTGTGGGATAGCGGCGGTGTGAGGGGAATTGGAGCGCGGGGCATTGTGGGATAGCAGCGGTGTGAGGGAGGCCTTTTTTTCTTTTTCAACATTATTTTTAGAATTTTTTTTCTCTTAGTTGGGCTTTTTCTTTGCTAGTATTACTTTTTTTTTGTTATTATTTTATTTGGTTTTAATAACCACAATTAATTTTAAAAAAATCCCTAAAAATACTCCCCTGGCTCAGAGCTATGCCCTGAAACACCCAACTTGAAAATAAAGTGATTTTTGTGCTCTTACAACACCGGAGCTTTCCTGTTCATTTGTCCCTCAAGAAGGAAGCAAAAAAATCCCTGAAAAATCACCCGTGTCCTTCTTGTGTCCCTGTTCCCTGGGATAAAATCCCAAATTCCCCTGGCTGTCCCCTCCTGGCAGGGAATTGTACAGAGCCAGAAATTCCCCGAGCCTCCTTTGCTCCAGGCTCAGCCCCTGCGGATTATCCAAACCCTTCCCAGCTCCCTCAGGATTTGCCAGCCCCTCATTAATTCCTAATTAACACTCAGCATTCCCAATCTCTTTGATGCCATTTTTTAAAAAACCCCACGGACACCGCGCAGTGAGCAGCCTACCTTTAATCCCTTAAATAGAATCATACAAATATAAAATGGAAGAATAAAATATTTACAGGAAAACAACAAAAAAAAAACAAATCCCAAAACAAAATGAAAAAACAAAAACTCCACGGGGATTTCACTCAATCCCATCTCCAAAGGGCTGGAAAAGAGGGAAGCAGCCAAGGGGGAACATTCCAGGTGCTTTTTTTTTTCCCTCCCAAAATGATCCCAGCTGGATGTGGGAGGTTCATTGCAGGGAGAAATCCTCAGAACCCAGAGGCACTTGAAGCAAGGTTCATTTTCCCAAATCCCAGCAGAAATTTTGCTTTTCTCACATGGAAAAAATCCCCCAGATCATCCCGAGCCAGGCTCACCCTGGCAGGCTTTGGTCCAAAATCCTGCCTCAGATTTTGCCTCTTTTCCCTGAATTCCCCCCAAATGCGAGTCCATCCGTGGCTCCCAGAGTTGACACAGTAACTCCAGGGATTTTTTGGGATTTTCTGTCCAGGAGGGAGCTCTGGAGATGGGATCTGTGGCCCCTCAGGGCGTTCCAAGTGCTCTGTCCTGTCCCGTGGGGGGACAAACTTGGCCCAGAATTTTGGGATAACTTGAGAGCAGACTCTGCCTAATCCTAACAATCCAACTGTGCTTCCAGCTGGGGCAGGGTCTCCTCCACAGATCCAACAACATTTACAGGATTTTTGTGGGAGGCGAGGAGAAAATTTTGCTTTTTCAGGGTGGATTTTTTTTTTGGCGTCGCGTCTTTTTTCCCTGTTGTTTTTTTTGTTTCCTCCAAAAAAAACCTCCCCTCTCAGCTGTCAATCATCTCAGACAGTTCCAGCAGGAGATCATCCTCATCCTTGCCTGGATCCAGGTCGATTTCTGCCTCCAGTTTTCCCCCAGAGATCTCCCAGATGAGTTTCTCAAAGTCGTCCTCCACCGACAGCGCGGCCTTGGCGCCGCCGGCCGAGCTCAGGCGCCGCAGCTTCAGGGGAGCCTCCAGCGAGGAGGAGGAGGAGGAGGAGGATGAGGAGGAAGATCCAGACACCTCTGACTGGGCCAGGGAATCCCCCTGGGTGCCAGGCTGCAGCTCAGGGCTGGGGAGAGCACAAGGGAGGAGTCAGCGTGGAGGGGCCTGAGGGGGAGACTGAGGGATTGGGTTTGCATGGGGAGGGGATTGGGGAGGGCTGGGATGGGTTTGGGGGGGCTGGGGTGGGGGTTTGGGGAGTCCTGGATTGGATTTGGGGAGTCCAGGACCAGCTTGGGTAGTCCTGGATTGGGTTTGGGGAGTCCTGGATTGGGTTTGGGGAGTCCTGGATTAGGTTTGGGGAGTCCTGGATCAATTTTGGTAGTCCAGGATCAATTTTTGAGTCCTGGATTGGGTCTGGGGGGGCTGGGGTGGGGTTTGGGAGTCCAGGACCAGTTTGGGCAGTCCTGGATTGGGTGTGGGGAGTCCAGGACCAGTTTGGGGAGTCCTGGATTTGGTTTGGCAAGTCCAGGACCAGCTTGGGCAGTCCTGGATTGGGTTTGGCGAGTCCAGGATTGGGTTTGGAGAGTCCTGGATTGGGTTTGGGGAGTCCAGGACCAGCTTGGGTAGTCCTGGATTGGGTTTGGGGAGTCCTGGATCAATTTTGGTAGTTCAGGATCAATTTTGGAGTCCTGGATTGGGTCTGGGGGGGCTGGGGTGGGATTTGGGTAGTCCTGGATTGGGTTTGGGCAGTCCTGGATCAATTTTGGTAGTTCAGGATCAATTTTTGAGTCCTGGATTGGGTTTGGGAAGTCCAGGACCAGCTTGGGTAGTCCTGGATTGGGTCTGGGGAGTCCAGGACCAGCTTGGGTAGTCCTGGATTGGGTTTGGGAGTCCAAAACCAGTTTGGGCAGTCCTGGATTGGCTTTGGGGAGCCCTAGATTGGGTTTTGGAGGGCTGAGGTTGGGTTTGGCGAGTCCAGGACCAGCTTGGGTAGTCCTGGAGTTGGGTTTGGGGAGTCCTGGATCAATTTTGGTAGTGCAGGATCAATTTTTGAGTCCTGGATTAGGTTTGGGGGGCCTGGGGTGGGGTTTGGGGAGTCCTGGATTGGGTTTGGGGAGTCCAGGACCAGTTTGGGTAGTCCTGGACTGGATTTTGGGAGTCCAGGACCAGCTTGGGCAGTCCTGGATTGGGTTTGGGGAGTCCAGGATTGGGTTTGGGGAGTCCTGGATCAATTTTGGTAGTTCAGGATCAATTTTGGAGTCCTGGATTGGGTCTTGGGGGGCTGGGGTGGGGTTTGGGGAGTCCTGGATTGGGTTTGGGTAGTCCTGGATTGGGTTTGGGGAGTCCAGGATTGGGTTTGGAGAGTCCTGGATTGGGGTTTGAGGGGTGCTGATCAATTTTGGCAGTTCAGGATCAATTCTGGAGTCTTGGACTGGTTTTGGGGAATCCTGGATTGAGTTTTGGGAGGCTGGGACTGTGTTTGGGGAATCCTTGATTGGTTTGGGAAGTCCTGGATTTGGTTTTGGCAGTTCAGGATCAAATTTTGGCAGTTCAGGATCAGTTTTGGGAAGTTCTAGATCACTTTTGGGGCCCTAGATCACTTTTGGAACATCCAGAATCAGTTTTGGAGTCTGGGATTAGTTCTGGAAAGCCCTGGATCAATTCTGGCAGTTCAAGATTGGTTCTGGGGTCCTGGATCAGTTTTAGGAAGCCCTGGATTAATCTTGGGCAGTCCTGGTTTAGTTTTGGAAAGTCCAGGATCAATTCTGGGGTCCTGAATCAATTTTGGGGAGTCCTGGATCAGTTTTGGGGTGCAGGATCCATTTTGGGGAGTCCAGGATCAGTTTTGGGGTGCAGGATCCATTTTGGGTAGTCCAGGATCAGTTTTGGGGTGCAGGATCCATTTTGGGGAGTGCAGGATCCATTTTGGGTAGTCCAGGATCAGTTTTGGGGAGTCCTGGATCAGTTTTGGGGTGCAGGATTCATTTTGGGGAGTCCTGGATCCATTTTGGGGAGTCCTGGATCAGTTTTGGGGTCCTGAATCAATTTTGGGGAGTCCTGGATCAGTTTTGGGGTGCAGGATCCATTTTGGGGAGTCCAGGATCCATTTTGGGGAGTGCAGGATCCATTTTGGGGAGTCCAGGATCAGTTTTGGGGTGCAGGATCCATTCTGGGTAGTCCAGGATCAGTTTTGGGGTGCAGGATCCATTTTGGGTAGTCCTGGATCAGTTTTGGGGAGTCCAGGATCCATTTTGGGGAGTCCTGGATCAGTTTTGGGGTGCAGGATCCATTTTGGGGAGTCCAGGATCAGTTTTGGGGGTCCTGAATCAATTTTGGGGAGTCCTGGATCAGTTTTGGGGTGCAGGATCCATTCTGGGTAGTCCAGGATCAGTTTTGGGGTGCAGGATCCATTTTGGGGAGTCCAGGATCAGTTTTGGGGAGTCCTGGATCAGTTTTGGGGAGTCCAGGATCCATTTTGGGGAGTCCAGGATCCATTCTGGGGAGTCCAGGATCAGTTTTGGGGTGCAGGATCCATTTTGGGGAGTCCAGATCAGTTTTGGGGTCCTGAATCAATTTTGGGTAGTCCTGGATCAGTTTTGGGGTGCAGGATCCATTTTGGGGAGTCCTGGATCAGTTCTGGGGTGCAGGATCCATTTTGGGGAGTCCAGGATCCATTTTGGGGAGTCCAGGATCCATTTTGGGGAGTCCAGGATCAGTTTTGGGGTGCAGGATCCATTTTGGGGAGTCCAGGATCAGTTTTGGGGTCCTGAATCAATTTTGGGTAGTCCTGGATCAGTTTTGGGGAGTCCAGGATCCATTTTGGGTAGTGCAGGATCAGTTTTGGGGTGCAGGATCCATTTTGGGGAGTCCAGGATCAGTTTTGGGGTGCAGGATCCATTTTGGGTAGTCCTGGATCAGTTTTGGGGTGCAGGATCCATTTTGGGGTGCAGGATCCATTTTGGGGAGTCCTGGATCAGTTTTGGGGTGCAGGATCCATTTTGGGTAGTGCAGGATCAGTTTTGGGGTGCAGGATCCATTTTGGGGAGTCCTGGATCAGTTTTGGGGTGCAGGATCCATTTTGGGGAGTCCAGGATCCATTTTGGGGAGTCCTGGATCAGTTTTGGGGTGCAGGATCCATTTTGGGGAGTCCAGGATCCATTTTAGGGAGTCCTGGATCAGTTTTGGGGTGCAGGATCCATTTTGGGGAGTCCAGGATCCATTCTGGGGAGTCCTGGATCAGTTTTGGGGTGCAGGATCCATTTTGGGGAGTCCAGGATCAGTTTTGGGGTGCAGGATCCATTTTGGGGAGTCCTGGATCCATTTTGGGGAGTCCTGGATCCATTTTGGGGAGTGCAGGATCAGTTTTGGGGTGCAGGATCCATTCTGGGGAGTGCCCACATTTACAGGAACCCCAAGGCAGCTCTGCTGCACAGACATTAATTGCAATTAAGGGTTCCTCTGTAGGATTTTGGCACTGATTTCCCCCTGGAGCCCACCCCACATCCCAAACCTGGGGGCAGGAGGGAAAAGGGAATTTGGGATTTGGGGTTACCTGCTCTGGGAATTCTCCCTCTGAGGGTTGGAGTTCAGGCTGTCCTCTGGAGAAGGGGGAACAACCTGGCAATGAGGAGCAGGACAAGTTTTAGCATCTAAAAAATCCCAAATTTTCCCTTTTCTGCTTCACCTGAAGCAGGGCATTCCTGAAATGTGGAATTTGGGGTTTTATAAAAGGAATTTTTGCCTTGGAAAGGAGAAAAATCCTTCCCAAACCCCAGCAGGGAACTCTGGAGAACCTGAGAATTTTTAGGATCTAAAAAAATCACAATTTTTAGGAAATTCTTCCTTTTGTTCTTCACCTGAATCAGGACACTCCTGAAATGAGGAAAAATGCCAAATTTTAGGGATTCCTGAAATGAAATCCTGAAATTTTATTTTCTGAAATTTTATTTCCTGAAATTTATATTCCTGAAATTTTAGGCATTCATGAAATGACAAAAAATCCCAAAATACAGGAGATTAGAACCTGAATCAGGACATTCCTGAAATGAGGAAAAATCCGAAATTTTAGGGATTCCTGAAATGAAATTATTCCTGAAATTTTTAGGCATTCGTGAAATGAGAAAAAAAAATCCCAAAATTTAGGGGATTCTTCTTTTTCTACTTCACCTGAATCAGGGCATTCCAGAAATGAGAAATTTGGGTTTTTTTAAGGAATTTTTGCCTTGGAAAGGATAAAAATCCTTCCCAACCCCAGCAGGGAATTGTGGAGATGCCTCCAAAGCAGGAATGTGCTGCCCCTGAGAGCTGTGGGGTGAAATGGGCTGGGAGAGCTGGAGGAAATTTTAATTTTCCAGGTTTTTTTTGGGAATTTGGGGCCTCACCTTGGCTGGGCACCCCTGGGTGTCCCCGTGGGTGGCACTGAGAGGTTTCACTGCCAGCACTGCAGGGGGGGGGCACTCGGGCCCTTCCTCTTCAGGGGCTGCTTGGGAGGGGCTCTGGCATCCAGGGGCTGCAGGGACAGCCTGGACTTGGCTGGGGTGGAGGGGAAGAAGGGGAAAGGGAAAAAAGGGGAATTTATTTATTAAATCTCCTGTTTTATCAGTGAAATCTGTTCATTATCAAGCCTTTTATCTATCAAATCCCTTTATCGATCAAATCTGTTCCTTTATCAATCAAATCCCTTTATTAAATTCCTTTACTTATTAAATCCCTTTATCAATCAAATTCCTTTACTTATTAAATCCCTTTATCTATCAAACCCTTTATCAATCAAATCCCTTTATCAAATTCCTTTACTTATTAAATCCCTTATCTATCAAACCCCTTGATCAATCAAATCCCTTTACTTATTAAATCCCTTTATCTATCAAACCCCTTGATCAATCAAATCCCTTTATCAAATCCCTTTACTTATTAAATCCCTTTACTTATCAAATCCCTTTATCTATCAAATCCCTTTACTTATTAAATCCCTTTATCTATCAAACCCCTTTATCTATCAAATCCCTTTACTTATTAAATCCCTTTATCTATCAAACCCCTTTATCAATCAAATCCCTTTACTTATTAAATCCCTTTATCAATCAAATCCCTTTATCAAGCCCCCACCTCTGCCCCTCCTCTCGGGCAGCTGAGCTCCCTAAACCCCAACCCCACACAGATCATTCCCAACCCCACACAGACCATTCCCCTAAACCCCCAACCCCACACAGACCATTCCCCTAAACCCCAACCCCACACAGACCATCCCAAATCCCAACCCTACACAGATCATTCCCAGCCATTTCCCTAAACCCCAACCCTACAAAAACCATTCCCATAAACCCCAACCCCACAAAACCCACTTCCCTAAACCCCAACCCCACAGAGAACATCCCAAATCCCAACCTTACACAGATCATTCCCAGCCCCCACATAAACCATTCCCCTAAACCCCAACTCCACATAAACCATTTCCCTAAACCCCAACCCCAAAAAAACCATTCCCACAAACCCCAACCCCACACAGCCCATCCCCTAAACCCCAACCTCACAAAAACCATTCCCACAAATCCCAACCCCACACAGATCATTCCCTAAACCTCAACCCCACAAAAACCATTCCCTTAAACCCCAACCCCCAAAAAAACATTCCCCTAAACCCCAACCTCACAAAACCCATTCCCCTAAACCCCAGCCCCAAAACATTCCCACAAACTCCAACCCCAAAACATTCCCCTAAACCCCAACCCCACAAAACCCATTCCCACAAACTCCAACCCAAAAAAACCCATTCCCCTAAACCCCAATTGCACAAAACCCATTCCCCTAAACCCCAGCCCCAAAACATTCCCACAAACTCCAACCCCAAAACATTCCCCTAAACCCCAACCCCACAAAAACCATTCCCACAAATCCCAACTCCACACAGCCCATCCCCTAAACCCCAACCCCACAAAACCCATTCCCCTAAACCCCAGCCCCAAAACATTCCCACAAACTCCAACCCCAAAACATTCCCCTAAACCCCAACCCCACAAAAACCATTCCCACAAATCCCAACTCCACAAAAACCATTCCCCTAAACCCCAACCCCACAAAAACCATTCCCCTAAACCCCAGCCCCACAAAACCCATCCCCTAAACCCCAACCCCACACCATTCCAGCCCCACCTCTGCCTCTCCTCTCGGGCAGCTGCGCTCCCTTTTTCCCCGGCTCCTTCTCTGGGGTTCCCCCTCCATCCTCGGGGGTTTTTCCTCCTCTCCTCCTGCCCAGCTGGGCTGACCCCACAGCAGCCTCGGGGCTCCCTGATCCTGGGCTCTTTTCCTGCTTTTTTTCCTGCTTTTTTTCCTGGTTTTTATCCTGGATTTCAGCTGGAACTGCCCCAGCTCCCTGCTGCAGTTTCTCCTCCTGCCGCTGTTTCTGCTGCCGTTTCTCCCACATGATTTCCTCCAGGCTCTTCACCTGAATTCCAGAATTCCCTGAATTCTGACAGGGGAAAAAAAAACACACCAAGAGGGTTTTTAGGGGAAAAATCCAGGGATAAAAACCTATGGAAATGGGAGGAGTTTATAACAAAAATTTCACATTTCTGATCAATTTGTTCAGACTCACCTCAGCAGGGGCAGAGCCACTTTTGGAGGAAGGTTTGTTCAGCTCCACAATCATTTTTTCTTCTCTTCCAGGTGCTTTAAACCAAGAAAAAACATACAAAAATTGGTTTTTTATGTTTTCTTGGGGGGGTTGTTTCCCTATTTTTATTGACAGGAAGCAATTCCTGCAGGATTTTCTGTCTCCTTCAGTCCCACTGTGGACCACCATCATTATTATTATTATTATTATTATTGCTCAGAAATTGATAAATCCTTCCCAAACAATATTCCAAAGGAGAATGGGATGGATTCCAGCACTGGCAAGATTCCACCACACAAATCCAGGGCAGAATAAAAAGAGGGAAATTACACCAGGATTCCCAAGGGGCAGCACAAATCCCAACGAGAATCAGAATTCCCAGGGGGAGCAGAATTCCCAAGAACAATCAGAATTCCCAAGGGGAGCCAAAATTTCCAGGTGGAAAGCAGAATTCCCAGGGGGGAGGACAATTCCCAGTGGAAGCAAAATTCCTAAGAGGGAGCAGAATTCCCAGGGGGGAAGCAGAACTCCCAAGAAGAATCAGAACTCCCAAGGGACAATCCCAACTCCCAGGGAACAATCCAAATCCCAAGGGACAATCCCAACTTCTTAAGGACAATCCCAAATCTCAGGGAACAATCCCAACTCCCAGGGGACAATCCCAACTCCCTGGGGACAATCCCAACTCCCTGGGGACAATCCCAAATCCCTGGGGACAATCCCAACTCCCAAGAAGAATCAGAACTCCCAGGTGGAAAGCACAATTCCCAGGGACAAGGAGAACTCCCAGGTGGAAAGCACAATTCCCAAGAAGAATCAGAACTCTCAGGGGACAATCCCAAGTCCCAGGGGACAATCCCAACTCCTAGGTGGAAACCACAATTCCCAAGGACAACCACCACAATTCCCAAGGAGAATCAGAACTCCCAGGGGACAATCCCAAGTCCCAGGTGGAAACACAACTCCCAAGGAGAAGCAGAACTCACAAGGGCACTCAGAATTCCCAGGGGGGAAGCAGAACTCCCAAGAAGAATCAGAACTCCCAGGGGACAATCCCAACGCCCAGGGAACAATCCCAAATCCAAGGGACAATCCCAACTTCTTAAGGACAATCCCAACTCCCAGGGGACAATCCCAACTCCCAGGGGACAATCCCAACTCCCAAGGGACAATCCCAACTTCTTAAGGACGATCCCAACTCCCAAGAAGAATCAGTACTCCCAGGTGGAAACCACAATTCCCAAGAAGAATCAGAACTCTCAGGGGACAATCCCAAGTCCCAGGGGACAATCCCAACTCCTAGGTGGAAACCAGAATTCCCAAGGACAACCACCGCAATTCCCAAGGAGAATCAGAACTCCCAGGGGACAATCCCATCTCCCAGGGGACAATCCCAAGTCCCCAGGGGACAATCCCAACTTCTTAAGGACAATCCCAACTCCCAAGCAGAATCAGAACTCCCAGGTGGAGACCACAACTCCCACAGACAACCACCACAATTCCCAAGAAGAATCAGAACTCGCAGGGGACAATCCCAAGTCCCAGGTGGAAACACAACTCCCAAGGAGAAGCAGAACTCACAAGGGCACTCAGAATTCCCAGGGGAGAAGCAGAACTCCCAAGAAGAATCAGAACTCCCAGGGGACAATCCCAACTCCCAGGGAACAATCCCAAATCCCAAGGGACAATCCCAACTTCTTAAGGACAATCCCAACTCCCAGGGGACAATCCCAACTCCCAAGAAGAATCAGAACTCCCAGGTGGAAACCACAATTCCCAGGGACAAGGAGAACTCCCAGGTGGAAAGCACAATTCCCAAGAAGAATCAGAACTCCCAGGGGACAATCCCAACTCTCAGGGGATAATCCCAAATCCCAAGGGACAATCCCAACTTCTTAAGGACAATCCCAACTCCCAAGAAGAATCAGTACTCCCAGGTGGAAACCACAATTCCCAAGAAGAATCAGAACTCTCAGGGGACAATCCCAAGTCCCAGGGGACAATCCCAACTCCTAGGTGGAAACCACAACTCCCAAGGACAACCACCACAATTCCCAAGGAGAATCAGAACTCCCAGGGGACAATCCCAACTCTCAGGGGACAATCCCAACTCCCAAGGAGAATCAGAACTCCCAGGTGGAAACCACAATTCCCAAAGACAACCACAGCTCCCAAGGGCACTCAGAATTCCCAGGTGGAGATCACAACTCCCAAGAAGAATCAGAACTCCCAAGGGACAACCCCAACTCCCCAGGTGGAAACTACAACTCCTAAGGAGAAGCAGAACTCCCAGGTGGAAAGGACAACCACACCTCCCAGGGGCACTCAGAATTCC
The DNA here is from genome assembly GCA_024362935.1 of Setophaga petechia. Lineage (NCBI taxonomy): Eukaryota > Metazoa > Chordata > Aves > Passeriformes > Parulidae > Setophaga > Setophaga petechia. The sequence goes on from JANCRA010000155.1 coordinate 181,039, forward strand.
CAGGGGGAAGCAGAACTCCCAAGGGACAATCCCAACTTCCTAAGGACAATCCCAACTCTGAGGGGACAATCCCAACTCCCAGGGGACAATCCCAACTCCCAAGAAGAATCAGAACTCCCAGGGGACAATCCCAAATCCCAGGTGGAAACCACAACTCCCAAACACAACCACAGCTCCCAAGGCCACTCAGAATTCCCAGGGGGAAGCAGAACTCCCAAGGGACAATCCCAACTTCTTAAGGACAATCCCAACTCTGAGGGGACAATCCCAACTCCCAAGAAGAATCAGAACTCCCAGGTGGAAACCACAATTCCCAGGGACAAGGAGAATCAGAACTCCCAGGTGGAAAGCACAATTCCCAAGAAGAATCAGAACTCCCAGGGGACAATCCCAACTCCCAGGGGACAATCCCAACTCCCAAGAAGAAGCAGAACTCCCAGGTGGAAACCACAATTCCCAAAGACAACCACAGCTCCCAAGGGCACTCAGAATTCCCAGGTGGAAACCACAACTCCCAAAGACAACCACCACAACTCCCAAGGCCGCTCAGAACTCCCAGGGGACAATCCCAACTCCCAGGTGGAAACCACAACTCCCAAGGCCCAGCACATCTCCCAGGGCACTCAGCACTCCCGGGGGTGTCTCCCTGCTCACCCAGCAGCTTGGTGACCCTCAGCAGCCTCCTGCCCCTCCCGGCCGCCGGGGCAGGGCTGGCAGTGCCGCCGTCCCCGCTCTGCTGCAGCCTCAGCGCCTTCTCCCTCTTGATCTCCTCCAGGGTTTTGATCCGAACCTCTGCAGCTCCTCTGGCTCTGCCAGGCTCTGCCAGCTGCACCCTGCCAGCAGCAGCAGCAGCAGGAATGTTCTGTTTCCTGGCATCTCCCTCATTTTTAGCCCTGCTGTTGAATTCCTCTGCTTTTTCCTTCTCCTCTCCCAACCTTTTGTGGTTTTTTTCCACCAAGGCTCCCATCAGGGATTTGCTGCGGGCAGCAGGGGAGGGTTTTGTTGCTAAATTTGGATCTCAGTTTTCCTTCCTTCTCCTGGGGTTTTGGCTGGGGGTTCTGCTCTCCTCTGGTTGGCTCTTTCCAAGCGGATTTCCTCCAAGGTTTTCACTCTGATCTCCTCGATGGGTTTGGTGGTTTTGTCTGAGGGTAGAAAAATCCAAGCCAGGAATGAAAGAGAGATCAAGGAGAGGGGGAAAAGCCTCCAGAATTCCTCCCAGCACTGAGGGGATTTGGGATTCAGGGTTCTCAGCCCTCCTTGGGTTGGAAGGACTTTGAGCATCACCCAGGGACACTTTTCCCTGTCCCAGGTTGCTCTAAACAGGACTGGGATGGGGGCAGCCATGGATTCTCTGGGAATGAATCAGGAGTGCTGAAATTGGGATTTTTTATGGAATTGTGGAATGGTTTGGGCTGGAAGATCTTAAGGATCATCCCATTCCCAGCCCTGCCATGGCAGGGACACTTCCCATGATCCCAAACCCCATCCAACCTTGGGGGCTCCCAGAGATTCAAGTCATGAATTCTGTGGGAATTTGCAGGCTGGGAATGAGTCTGGAGTCCTGAAACTGGGATTTTTATGGAATTCTGGGATGGTTTGGGCTGGAAGATCCTAAGGATGATCCCATTCCCAGCCCTGCCACTTCCCATGGTCCCAGGGTGCTCCAAATCCCACCCAGCTTTGGGGATTCCAGGGGCAGCCACGGATTCTGTGGGAATTTGCAGGCTGGGAATGAGTCAGGAGTCCTAAACTGGGATTTTTTATGGAATTCTGGAATGGTTTGGGTTGGAATATCCTAAGGATCATCCCATTCCCACCCCTGCCACTTCCCATGGTCCCAGGGCACCCCAAACCCCATCCAGCCTTGGGGCTCCCAGAGATTCAAGGGCACTCATGAATTCTGTGGGAATTTGCAGGCTGGGAATGAGTCTGGAGTCCTGAAATTGGGATTTTTTTAAAGAATTCTGGAATGGTTTGGGCTGGAAGATCCTAAGGATGATCCAATTCCCACTCCTGCCACTTCCCATGGTCCCATGATCCCAAACCCCATCCAGCCTTGGGGCTCCAGGGATGGGGCAGCCACGGATTCCCTGAGAATTTGCAGGCTGGGAATGAGTCAGGAGTCCTGAAATTGGGATTTTTTTTAAAAGAATCCTGCAATGGTTTGGGCTGGAAGATCCTAAGGATGATCCCATTCCCAGCCCTGCCATGGCAGGGACACCTCCCATGATCCCAAACCCCATCCAACCTTGGGGGGCTCCCAGAGATTCAAGTCATGAATTCTGTGGGAACTTGCAGGCTGGGAATGAGTCTGGAGTCCAAAACTGGGATTTTTTATGGAATTCTGGGATGGTTTGGGCTGGAAGATCCTAAGGATCATCTCAGTCCCACCCTATATCATTTCCCATGGTCCCAGGGTGCTCCAAACCCCATCCAGCTTTGGGGGCTCCCAGAGATTCAAGGGCAGCCACAAATTCCCTGGGAATTTGCAGGCTGGGAATGAGTCTGGAGTCCTGAAATTGGGATTTTTTATGGAATTCTGGAATGGTTTGGATTGGAAGATCCTAAGGATCATCTCATTCCCACCCTATACCATTTCCCATGGTCCCAGGTGCCCCAAACCCCATCCAGCCTTGGGGATTCCAGGGATCCAGGGGCAGCCACGGATTCTGTGGGAATTTGCAGGCTGGGAATGAGTCAGGAATCCTGAATTTGGGATTTTTTATGGAATTCTGGAATGGTTTGGGTTGGAAGATCCTAAGAATCATCCCATTCCCAGCTGTGCCATGGCAGGGACACTTCCCATGATCCCAAACCCCATCCAACCTTGGGGGCTCCCAGAGATTCAAGGGCACTCATGAATTCTGTGGGAATTTGCAGGCTGGGAATGAGTCAGGAATCCTGAAATTGGGATTTTTTTAAAGAATCCTGGAATGGTTTGGGCTGGAATATCCTAAGGATCATCTCATTCCCACCCTATATCATTTCCCATGGTCCCAGGGTGCCCCAAACCCCACCCAGCCTTGGGGATTCCAGGTGCACCCATGGGTTCCCTGGGAATCCCAGGGAAGGATTTATTCCCAATATCCCACCCAAAGCAGCCCAGGGAAGGCTGGAATGGGCTGGGTTGGAAGGAATCATCCAACCCCATGGGCAGGGACACCTCCCTCCATCCCTGATTGATTCATTTTACCCATTTTATTCTTTTTATTCACTGTCCAGCCCAGCCTGGGACACTCCCAGGGGTGGAGCAGCCACAGCTCCTCTGGAATTCCATCCCAGCCCCTTCCAGAGAATAATTCCATCCCAAAATCCCATTTAAACCCCAAATCTCATTTAAACCCCAGCAGTCTGCAGTGATTCCCCTCATCCTGTCCCTCCATTCCTTGGGAATATTCCCTGTTAATGTTAACCTTAAAATCAGAGTCAGTTATGCTTTAAAATTAACAATTTAGGGCTGCATGGGAGTTCTTGGGAAGAAAATTCCATCCCAGCCCCTCCCAGAGAACAATTCCATCCCAAAATCCCATTTAAACCCCAAATCCCATTTAAACCCCAAATCCCATTTAAACCCCATCAGTCTGCAGTGATTCCCCTCATCCTGTCCCTGATTCCTTGGGAATATTCCCTGTCCATCTTTCCTTCAGGCCACAATGAGATCACCCCAAAATTCCTCCTCTTCAGGCTGAACAATCCCAATTCCCTCAACAAAACTTCTCCCTCTCTTTTAAACCTTTAAATTTGGAAAATCAGAGCCAGTTATCCTTCAAAATTAACAATTTAGGGCTGCATGGGAGTTCTTGGGAATAAAAAACAAAAATAGGAATATTGAAATTTCAATATTTTAATTTTTTACCTGTCTCAGTGCTGCTCTGCTCAGAGGGCAGCCCCAGCCTCTCCTTCAGGGACTTCAGGACTTGAACTAAAAAACAAGAGAAAAAGTTTTAAAAAGTGGCAAAAATCCCAATTTTGGGTGGGAAATGAGACAGGAGAGCATCTCAGTGGGATTTGGAGTCACCTTGAAACCACAACCAAGGTGCAGAAAGAAGCAGAAGAGAGGAGGAACAGAAAATCCCAAAGGGAAAAGCTGGACAGAAAATGCCAAAGGGAAAATGCCAAAGGGAAAATCTGGACAGAAAATCCCAACAGAAAAACTGGACAGAAAGGGAAAAGCTGGACAGAAAAATCCAAAAGGGAAAAGTTGGACAGAAAATCCCAAAGGGAAAATGCCAAGCAGAAAAGCCGGACAGAAAAATCCCAACAGGAAAACTGGACAGAAAATCCAAAACAGAGAAGCTGGACAGAAAATCCCAACCAGAAAGCCCCAAAGGGAAAAGCTGGACAGAAAATCCCAAAGGGAAAATCCCAAAGGGAAAACTGAACAGAAAAATCCAAAGGGAAAAGCTGGACAGAAAGGGAAAAGCCGGACAGAAATCCCAACAGAAAATCCCAAGCAGGAAAAATGGACAGAAAATCCAAAACAGAGAAGCTGGACAGAAATACCAAAGGGAAAAACTGGGCAGAAATCCAAAGGGAAAAGCTGGACAGAAAATCCTAAGCAGAAAACCCAAAGGGAAAAGTGGACAGAAAATCCCAAAGGGAAAAGCTGGACAGAAATCCCAAAGGGAAAATCCCAAAGGGAAAAGCTGGACAGAAGAGGAAAAGCTGGACAGAAATCCCAAACAGAAAATCCCAAGGGGAAAAGCTGGACAGAAAATCCCAAAGGGAAAATCCCAAAGGGAAAAACTGGACAGAAATCCCAACAGAAAATCCCAAGCAGAAAAAATGGACAGAAAATCCAAAACAGAGAAGCTGGACAGAAAATCCCAAAGGGTAAATCCCAAAGAGCTGGACAGAAATCCCAAAGGGAAGAGCTGGACAGGAATCCCAACAGACAACCCCAATCCCAGGGCACACCACCCCACCCCGGGGTCTGCACCTGTTCCTCTCCTCGGGGCCTTGTCCGCGTTCTCCAGCTCCGCCCTCCGGCCCAGCCGCTCACTGACGCTCCTGCGCACCGGGAGCACACAGTGCCCGCCTGGAGACACGGGGGATAAATAGAACATAAATAAAATAAAATATAATAAAATAACATAAAATAAAATAGAAATTTAAAAAAAATTAAAAATAAAATAAAATAAATATAAAATAAAATAAAATAAAAATAAAATAGAAATAAAATGAAAATAAAATAAAATAGAAATAAACTGAAAATAAAATAAAATAGAAATAAACTGAAAATAAAATTAAAAAAAAAAAAAAAAAAATAGAAATAAAGTAAAAATAAAATAAAAATAAAATAGAAATAAAATAAAAATAAAATAGAAATAAAATAAAAATAAAATAAAAATAAAGTAAAAATAAAATAGAAATAAAATAGAAATAAAATAAAAATAAAGTAAAAATAAAATAAAAATAAAATAAAAATAAAACAGAAATAAAATAGAAATAAAATAAAATAAAAAAAATAAAATAAAAATAAAATAGAAATAAAATAAAATTAAAATGAAAATAAAATAAAAATAAAATAGAAATAAAGTAAAAATAAAATAAAAATAAAATAGAAATGAAATAAAAATAAAATAGAAATAGAATAGAAATAAAATAAAATAAAATAAATACAAAATAGAAATAAAAATAAAATAAAATAAAAATAAAATAGAAATGAAATAAAAATAAAATAGAAATAAAGTAAAAATAAAATAAAAATAAAATAAAAATAAAAACAGAAATAAAATAGAAATAAAATAAAATAAAAAAAATAAAATAAAAATAAAATAGAAATAAAATAAAAATAAAATAGAAATAAAATAAAATTAAAATGAAAATAAAATAAAAATAAAATAGAAATAAAGTAAAAATAAAATAAAATAAAATAGAAATGAAATACAAATAAAATAGAAATAAAATAGAAATAAAATAAAATAAAATAAATATAAAATAGAAATAAAAATAAAATAAAATAAAAATAAAATAGAAATGAAATAAAAATAAAACAAAAATAAAATAAAAATTAAAAAATGAGAAATATAAAAATCAACAAAATGAGAAAAAAAAAATTTAAAAAATGAGAAATATAAATATCAACAAAATGAGAAAAATAAAAATAAAATACAATAAAAATAAAAACAAAGAGAAATATAAAAATCAACAAAATGAGAAAAATAAAAGTAGAATAAAAACAGAAATAAAATTAAAATAAAATAAAAATAAAATAAAAGTAAAAATATCAAAAAAGAGAAATATAAAAATCAAAATGACAAAAAATAAAAATAAAATAAAAAAAAAAGGAGAAATATAAAAATCAACAAAATGAGAAAAATAAAAATAAAATTAAAATAAAATTAAAATAAAATAAAATAAAAATGAAACAATTCTCACCCATGATTTTCCGTTTCCCCAGCCTGTCAGGCAGATTCAGTTGGATCACAGGATCCTCCCCTAAAACAAAAAAAATTTTGGTTTTTGCACCAAAAAATCCCCAGATCCCAAAAAAAATGCAATTTTCTGGTTGTCAAACCATAGAAATTAAAGAAGGATTTGAAGGAAAATTTATTTTAATGATAAAAATTATGAGGATAATTATCCTAATTAATATCTTAGGATTATTAAGATAATTATCTTCATGCTCAGGGATTAGATTTAGGGATTTTCTCATTGAAAAATGGGAATTTTGGGATTTTTTACCTTTAGGGATTTTCTCATTGAAAAATGGGAATTTTGGGATTATTAAGATAATTATTAAGATAACAATTAATTAAGATATAATTAATTAATGAATTATTAATTAATTAATTATTAAGATAATTATTAAGATAATGATCAGTGATTAGATTTACGGATTTTCTCATTAAAAATGAGAATTTTGGGATTTTTTTACCTTTAGGGATTTTCTCATTAAAAATGGGAATTTTGGGATTATTAAGATAATAATTAATTAAGATATAATTAATTAATTATATCTTAATTAATTATTAAGATAATTATTAAGATAACGATCAGTGATTGGATTTAGGGATTTTCTCATTAAAAAATGGGAATTTTGGGGTTTTTTTACCTTTACGGATTTTCTCATTAAAAAATGAGAATTTTGGGATTATTAAGATAATTATCTTAATAATAATCAATTAATTAAGATATAATTAATTAATTAATCATATATTAATTAATTATTTATGATATATTAATTAATTATTAACATAATTCTTAAGATAATGAACAGTGATTAGATTTAGGGATTTTCTCATTCAAAAATGGGAATTTTGGGATTATTAAGATAATTATTAAGATAATTATTAAGAGAATAATTAAGATACAATTAATTAATGATATATTAATTAATTATTAATATAATAATTAAGATAATGATCAGTGATTAGATTTAGGGATTTTCTCATTAAAAAATGGGAATTTGGGGATTATTAAGATAATTATTAAGAGAATAATTATTCATTAATTAAGATATAATTAATTAATTAATTATATCTTAATTATGAAGATAACTATTAAGATAATGATCAGTGATTAGATTTAGGGATTTTCTCATTAAAAATGGGAATTTTGGGATTTTCCCATTAAAAAATGAGAATTTTGGGATTATTAAGATAATTATTAAGATAATTATTAAGAGAATAATTAAGATACAATTAATTAATTATATATTAATTAATTATTAAGATAATAATTAAGATAATGATCAGTGATTAGATTTAGGGATTTTCTCATTAAAAAATGGGAATTTTGGGATTATTAAGATAACTATTAAGATAATAATTAAATAATTAAGATATAATTAATTAATTATTAATTAATTATTAAGATAATGATCAGTGATTAGATTTAGGGATTTTCCCATTAAAAAATGGGAATTTGGGGATTATTAAGATAATTATCTTCATGCTCAGTGATTAGATTTAGGGGTTTTCTCATTAAAAATGGAATTTAGGGATTTTCTCATTAAAAAATGAGAATTTTGGGATTATTACGATAATTATTAAGATAATAATTAATTAATTAAGATATAATAAATCAATTAATTATTTATTAATTAATTATTAAGATAATGATCAGTGATTAGATTTAGGGATTTTCTCATTAAAAATGGGAATTTTGGGATTTTTTTACCTTTAGGGATTTTCTCATTGAAAAATGAGAATGTTGGGATTATTAAGATAATTATTAAGATAACAATTAATTAATTAAGATATAATTAATTAATTAATTATTAATTAATTAATTATTAAGATAATTATTAAGATAATGATCAGTGATTAGATTTTCTCATTAAAAATGAGAATTTGGGGATTTTTTTACCTTTAGGGATTTTCTCATTAAAAAATGGGAATTTTGGGATTATTAAGATAATAATTAATTAATTAATTAAGATATAATTAATTAATAATATCTTAATTAATTATTAAGATAATTATTAAGATAATGCTCAGTGATTAGATTTAGGGATTTTCTCATTAAAAAATGAGAATTTTGGGATTTTTTTACCTTTAGGGATTTTCTCATTGAAAAATGGGAATTTTGGGATTATTAAGATAATTATTAAGATAATTAATTAATTAATTAAGATATAATTAATTAATCATATATTAATTAATTAAGAATTATATATTAATTAATTATTAATATAATTATTAAGATAATGATCAGTGATTAGATTTAGGGATTTTCTCATTAAAAATGAGAATTTTGGGATTATTAAGATAATTATCTTAATAATTAGATTTAGGGATTTTCTCATTAAAAATGGGAATTTTGGGATTTTTTTACCTTAAGATTAATTACCTTTATGATCAGTGATTAGATTTAGGGATTTTCTCATTAAAAATGAGAATTTGGGATTTTTTTTACCTTTAGGGATTTTCTCATTAAAAAATGGGAATTTGGGGATTTTTTAGGGATTTTCTCATTAAAAATGGAATTTTGGGGTTTTTTACCTTCCTTGGAGGACAGGGTCACAGTTCTCAGCACAGTTCTGACATTTTCCTTCTCTGGAATGCTCCTGGCCTGGAGAGGATCCACTCCTGAAGGACCTTCTGCATGGAAAATCAGGAAAAAATCAGAATATTCAGGAATTTTCCTCACAATTCCAAGCAGAAAAATCAGCTGCCACACACCAGTGTAGCCACTTTAAAAAATAATTAATTTTGTCCCTGTAGGATCTCAAATAAAAATTTAATTTCTGGCAAATTATCCATGGAAAATCAGGGAAAAAAATCAAAATATTTAGGAATTTTCCTCACAATTCCAAGCAGAAAAATCAGCTGCCACATGTCAGTGTAGCCACTTTAAAAAATAATTAATTTTGTCCTTGTAGGATCTTAAAATTATAATATTATAAATATATAATTATAAATAATATATATAATATAATATAATATATATAATATATATAATATTTTACAATATAAATAATATTTACATTAATATAATGAAACAATTATATATATAATATATTTTATATATAAATATATAAGTGAAATTATAAATTATAATAAAAAATTAATTCCTGGCAAATTATCCATGGAAAATCAGGATTAAACAGGAGGATAAGGAGGGATTTTAGGAGGCCTTTCTGCATAGAAAAATCAGAAAAAAATCAGAATATTCAGGAATTTTCCTCACAATTCCAAGCAGAAAAATCAGCTGCCACATGCCAGTGTAGCCCCTTAAATAAAAATTAATTTTGTCCTTGTAGGATCTCAAATAAAAATTTAATTTCTGGCAAATTATCCATGGAAAATCAGGGAAAAAATCAGAATATTTAGGAATTTTCCTCAGAATTCCAAGCAAAAAATGAACTGCCACATGCCAGTGTAGTCACTTTAAAAAATAATTAATTTTGTCCTTGTAGGATCTTAAAATTATAATATTATAAATATATAATAAAATTATAAATAATATATATTATTAATATAATAAAATAATTATATATATATAATTTTTTATATATATATATATATACATATATATATAAATATAATTTTATATATAAATAATATAAATAAAATTATAAAATTATAATAAAAAATGAATTCCTGGCAAATTATCCATGGAAAATCAGGATTAAACAGGAGGATAAGGAGGGATTTTAGGAGGACTTTCTGCATAGAAAAATCAGAAAAAAATCAGAATATTCAGGAATTTTCCTCACAATTCCAAGCAGAAAAATCAGCTGCCACACACCAGTGTAGCCACTTTAAAAAATAATTAATTTTGTCCCTGTAGGATCTTAAAATATGCAAATAAAAAATTAATTTCTGGCAAATTATCAATGGAAAATCAGGGAAAAAATCAAAATATTCAGGAATTTTCCTCACAATTCCAAGCAGAAAAATCAGCTGCCACATGCCAGTGTAGCCCCTTAAATAAAAATTAATTTTGTCCTTGTAGGATCTTAAAATATGCAAATAAAAATTTAATTTCTGGCAAATTATCCATGGAAAATCAGGGAAAAAATCAGAATATTTAGGAATTTTCCTCAGAAAATAATTTCTAATAAGGAGGGATTTTAGGGATTTGAACTCACCACCTTGTTTTTTGGATTTTTCCTTGAGTTTCTTCAGTTTGATCTCTTCCAAGGTTTTTATTCCAAAATTTAAGTTGTCATCTGGAAGCACAGAATAATTCAGGGAATTGAGGAAAATCCTTAATATTGGGAATAAACCCTTCCCAGAATATTGGGAATAAATCCTCTCAGGATATTGGGAATAAATCCTCTCAGAATATTGGGAATAAATCCTTCCCAGAATATTGGGAATAAATCTTTACCAGAATATTGGGAATAAATCCTCTCAGGATATTGGGAATAAATCCCTCCCAGAATATTGGGAATAAATCCCTCCCAGAATATTGGGAATAAATCCCAGAATATTGGGAATAAATCCTCTCAGAATATTGGGAATAAATCCTCTCAGAATATTGGGAATAAATCCTTCCAGAATATTGGGAATAAATCCTCTCAGAATATTGGGAATAAATCCTTCCCAGAATATTGGGAATAAATCCCTCCCAGAATATTGGAATAAATCATCTCAGAATATTGGGAATAAATCCTCTCAGGATATTGGGAATAAATCCTCTCAGAATATTGGAATAAATCCTCTCAGAATATTGGAATAAATTCTCTCAGAATATTGGGAATAAATCTTTCCCAGAATATTGGGAATAAATCCTTCCCAGAATATTGGGAATAAATCCTCTCAGAATATTGGGAATAAATCCTCTCAGGATATTGGGAATAAATCCTCTCAGAATATTGGAATAAATCCTTCCCAGAATATTGGGAATAAATCCTCTCAGAATATTGGGAATAAATCCTTAATATTGGGAATAAATCCTTCCCAGAATATTGGAATAAATCCTCTCAGAATATTGGGAATAAACCCTTCCAGAATATTGGGAATAAATCCTCTCAGAATATTGGGAATAAATCCTCTCAGATTATTGGGAATAAATCTTTCCCAGAATATTGGGAATAAATCCTCTCAGGATATTGGGAATAAATCCTCTCAGGATATTGGGAATAAATCTCAGAATATTGGGAATAAATCCTTCCCAGAATATTGGGAATAAATTATTTTCAGATTATTGGGAATAAATCCTTCCCAGAATATTGGGAATAAATCCTCTCAGAATATTGGGAATTGTTCTGTTTTATTTTAGGAATATTTTGTTCTATTTTATTTTAGGAATATTTTATTCTGTTTTATTTTAGGAATATTTTATTCTGTTTTATTTTAGGAATATTTTATTCTGTTTTATTTTAGGAATATTTTATTCTGTTTTATTTTAGGAATATTTTATTCCGTTTTATTTTAGGAATATTTTGTTTTGTTTTATTTTAGGAATATTTTGTTTTATTGTAGGAATATTTTATTTTTAATTCCCAAATCCAGCCCTGATTACCCTGCTTTGCAGTGGGATTGGGTTTCCTGGTGGAAATCACCCTCAGCCCATTGTGGCTCTCTGGGGGTGGAGGCTGCACTGGAGTTTTGGTTTCTTCTCCTTCTTCAGAAAGTTGGTCTGGAAAAGAAAATCAAACCCAAAATTAAATTATTTCTAGAGAAATGATTCAAGAAAAAATTTTCATTTTTAAGTGCTTCAATATTTCAATGAAAAAAATTAATTTATGACTATTTCAATAACAAATATATGAAATAAATTGACGATTTCTCACCATCATCATCCTCATCATCATCTGCAGCATTGATGACCATTGGGAATATTCTCAGAATTCTCCACTCTCATCACCCCCCTGACTATTTTTTGCAGTTTAAACCTCAAATTTTGTGATTTTTGTTTGGATTGAAAGGAGAAATTTATAAAATAAATTGAAGATTTCTCACCATCATCATCCTCATCATCATCTGCAGCGTTGATGACCACTGGGGACACTCTCAGAATTCTCCACTTTCATCACCCCCTGACTGTATTTTACGAAGTTTTTTGCAGCTTAAACCTCAAATTTTGTGATTTTTGTTTGGATTTAAAGCAGAAATATTTGAAATAAATTCAGATTTCTCACCATCATCATCCTCATCATCATCTGCAGCGTTGATGACCACGGGGGGGTGTGTGGGGCTGGGCACACTCTCAGAATTCTCCACCTTCATCACCCCCCTGAGCTGGGGGCAGGGGCTGGGCTGCACTGGGAGTTTGTTCTGCTGCACCAACTTCACCTCGTCCTCAGCAGCCTCAGGGGGGCTGGGGAGGGTGGCTGGAAAAGAAAAATATCCCAGATTTTTATCCCAAAATGGGGGAAATTTAATAAGAAATATTCAGCATGAATTATTTCATATCTTATTGAAAAAAGGAAGTTGAAAATTCAGTTTTGCTGGGGGGAAGGAAGATCACATACAGATAATTTAAAGGAATATTCACCATTAATTATTTTCTATTTTATTAAAAAAAAGAAGTTGAAAATTCACTTTTGCTCAGGGGAAGGAGGAGCCTGTGCAGGCAATGCTAAGGAATATTCAGCATTAATTTTTTTACATTTTATTGAAAAAAAGGAAATTCCAAATTCACTTTGGCTCATGGGAAGGAAGATCACATCCAGGTAATTTTAAGGAATATTCAGCATGAATTTTTGGATATTTGAGGTGCAAAACTCACTTTTGCTGGGGGGAAGGAAGAGCCCATCCACATAATGCTGAATATTCCACTTAAATTATTTCATATTTTATTCAAAAAAGGAAGTTCAAAATTCACTTTTGCTCAGGGAAAGGAAGATCACATCCAGGTAATTTTAAGGAATATTCAACATTAATTATTTTATATTTTATTGAAAAAAAGAAGTTGAAAATTCACTTTTGCTCAGGGGAAGGAGGAGCCTGTGCAGGTAATTTTAAGGAATATTCTGAATTAATTGTTTCATATTTTGTTCAAAAAGGGAAGTTGAAAATTCGCTTTTGCTCAGGGGAACGAAGATCATACACAGGTGATTTTAAGGAATATTCAGCATTAATTATTTCATATTTTGTTCAAAAAGGAAATTCAAAATTCACTTTTGCTCAGGGAAAGGAAGATCACACCCAGATAATTTTAAGGAATATTCAGCATGAATTTTTGGCTATTTTGAAGGAAAAAAGAGGTGGCAAACTCACTTTTGCTGGGGGGAAGGAAGAGCCCATCCACATAATGCTGAATATTCCATTTAAATATTCCATTATTTTATATTTTATTGGAAAAAGGCAGTTGAAAATTCAATTTTGCTCAGGGGAAGGAGGAGCCTGTGCAGGTAATTGTAAGCAATATTCAGCAGTAATTATTTTCTATTTTATTAAAAAAAAGAAGTTGAAAATTCACTTTTGCTCAGGGCAAGGAAGATCACATCCAGGTAATTTTAAGGAATATTCAACATGAATTATTTTATATTTTAGTGAAAAAAGGAAGTTGAAAATTCACTTTTGCTCAGGGGAAGGAGGAGCCTCTGTAAATAATTTTAAGGAATATTCAGCATGAATTTTTGGGTTTTTTGAAGGAAAAAAGAGGTGCAAAACTCACTTTTGCTGGGGGGAAGGAAGAGCCCATCCACATAATGCTGAATATTCCACTTAAATTATTTTATATTTTATTGGAAAAAAGAAGTCGAAAATTCACTTTTGCTCAGGGGAAGGAAGATCACACCCAGGTAATTTTAAGGAATATTCAGCATTAATTTTTTTACATTTTATTGAAAAAAATGTAGTTGAAAATTCACTTTTGCTCAGGGGAAGGAGGAGCCTGTGCAGGTAATTGTAAGGAATATTCAGCATTAATTATTTTATATTTTATGGAAAAAAAGGAAGTTGAAAATTGACTTCTGCTCAGGGAAAGGAAAATTACATCCAGGTAATTTTAAGGAAGATTCAGCATGAATTTTTTGCTATTTTGAGGGGAAAAAGAGGGGGAAAACTCACTTTTGCTGGGGGGAAGGAAGAGCCCATCCACGTAATTTTAAGGAATATTCAACATTAATTATTTTCTATTTTAGTGAAAAAAGGAAGATCAAAATTCACTTTTGCTCAGGGAAAGGAAAATTACATCCAGGTAATTTTAATGAATATTCAGCATTAATTACTTTCTATTTTATTAAAAAAAAGAAATTAAAAATTCAATTTTGCTCAGGGGAAGGACGAGCCTCTGTAAATAATTTTAAGGAATATTCAGCATTAATTTTTTTACATTTTATTGAAAAAAAAGAAGTTAAAAATTCAATTTTGCTCAGGGGAAGGACAAGCCTCTGTAAATAATTTTAAGGAATATTCAGCATGAAATTTTGGTTTTTTTGAAAGAAAAAAGAGGTGGAAAACTCACTTTTGCTGGGGGGCAGGAAGAGCCCATCCACATAATGCTGAATATTCCATTTAAATTATTTCATATTTTATTGAAAAAAGGAAATTCAAAATTCACTTTTGCTGGGGGGAAGGAAGATCACACCCAGGTAATTTTAAGCAATATTCAGCATTAATTATTTTATATTTTAGTGAAAAAAAGAAGTTGAAAATTCACTTTTGCTCAGGGGAAGGAGGAGCCTGTGCAGCTAATTTTAATGAATATTCAGCATTAATTATTTAATATTTTATTAAAAAAAGGAAGTTCAAAACTCACTTTTGCTGGGGGGAAGGAAGATCACATCCAGATTATTTTAAGGAATATTCAGCATAAAATTTTGGATATTTTGAGGGGAAAAAGAGATGGAAAATTCACTTTTGCTCAGGGCAAGGAAGATCACATCCAGGTAATTTTAAGGAATATTCAACATGAATTATTTTATATTTTAGTGAAAAAAAGAAGTTGAAAATTCAGTTTTGCTCAGGGGAAGGAGGAGCCTGTGCAGGTAATTTTAATGAATATTCAGCATTAATTACTTTCTATTTTATTAAAAAAAAGAAATTAAAAATTCAATTTTGCTCAGGGGAAGGACAAGCCTCTATAAATAATTTTAAGGAATATTCAGCATGAAATTTTGGTTATTTTGAAGGAAAAAAGAGGTGCAAAACTCACTTTTGCTGGGGGGCAGGAAGAGCCCATCCACGTATCTGCCCTTGGTGTGGTGGAAGGCACAGTTGTGCTTCTGGCAGCCCCCAGGCTGGTTCTCCCAGTAGCAGGCAATCTCACTCCTCTTTTTCTGGGCAAAAAACACAAATCCAAGTTAAAATATTAGTGGGAAAACCATAAATCCAAGCTAAAAATGAAAAAAAATGGAATTTAGCTGGATTTTTTTTCCTGGCATTCAGCTGGGAAAAGCAGGACATTGACACAGAGATAAATCAAAAGAAAATCCAAAATAAAGGGATTTTTCCTTTTTTTTGGTAACAAAATCCCTGGAAATTTTTGCTGGGAAAGGAGAATTATCCCCTAAATGTGTGGGATGCTCTGGAAGGGATTTGGGGTTTTTGGGGGGCACTCATTTGATTTTTTTCCTTTTTCCTGGTAACAAAACCCTGTAAATTTTTGCTGGGAAAGGAGATTTATCCCCCAAATGCCTGGGATGTCCTGGAAGGGATTTTGGGGTTTTTGGGGATTTTGGGGGCACTCATTTCCTGTTGAAAAACACCTGAAAAATTGATTTTTTCCCTTTTTTTGGTAACAAAACCCCTATAAATTTTTGCTGGGAAAAGCCATTTATGCCCCAAATCTCTGGGATGTCCTGGAAGGGATTTTTGGGGTTTTTGGGGATTTTGGGGTTTTTGGGGTTTTTGGCGGGCACTCATTTCCTGTTGAAAAATCAATTTTTTTCCTTTTTTTCGGTAATAAAATCCCTATAAATTTTTGCTGGGAAAAGCCATTTATGCCCCAAATGTGTGGGATGCTCTGGAAGGGATTTTGGGGTTTTTTGGGTTTTTGGGCGGCATTAATTTCCTGTTGAAAAACACCGTAAAAATCGATTTTTTTCCTTTTTTTCGGTAACAAAACCCCTATAAATTTTTGCTGGGAAAAACCATTTATCCCCCAAATATCTGGGATGCTCTGGAAGAGATTTTGGGGTTTTTGGGGGTTTTGGGGTTTTGGGTGGCACTCATTTTCTGTTGAAAAGCACCGTAAAAATCGATTTTTTTTCCCTTTTTCCTGGTAACAAAACCCCTATAAATTTTTGCTGGGAAAAGCCATTTATCCCCCAAATGTGTGGGATGTTCTGGAAGGGATTTTTGGGGTTTTTGGGGATTTTGGGGTTTTTGGCGGGCACTCATTTCCTATTGAAAAACCGATTTTTTTCCTTTTTCCTGGTAACAAAATCCATGTAAATTTTTGCTGGGAAAGGAGATTCATCCCTCAAATGTGTGGGATGCTCTGGAAGGGATTTTGGGGTTTTTTGGGTTTTTGGGCGGCATTAATTTCCTGTTGAAAAACACCGTAAAAATCAATTTTTTTCCTTTTTTTCGGTAACAAAACCCCTGTAAATTTTTACTGGGAAAGGAGATTTTTCCCCCAAATGTGTGGGATGTTCTGGAAGGATTTTTTGGGGTTTTTTTGGGGCTCTCACATCGATTTCCATGTGCCTGAACCTGCAGACATTCCTGAAGCAGCGCCCCTCACTTCCTATTGAAAAACTGATTTTTTTCCTTTGTCCTGGTAACAAAACCCCTGTAAATTTTTGCTGGGAAAGGAGAATTATCCTCCAAATATCTGGGATGCTCTGGAAGAGATTTTGGGGTTTTTGGGGATTTTGGGGTTTTTGGCGGGCACTCATTTCCTATTGAAAAATCGATTTTTTTCCTTTTTCCTGGTAACAAAACCCCTGTAAATTTTTACTGGGAAAGGAGATTTTTCCCCCAAATGTGTGGGATGTTCTGGAAGGATTTTTTGGGGTTTTTGGGGGCTCTCACATCGATCTCCATGTGCCTGAACCTGCAGACATTCCTGAACCAGCGTCCCTCACTTCCTATTGAAAAACTGATTTTTTTTCCTTTTTCCTGGTAACAAAAACCCTGTAAATTTTTGCAGGGAAAGGAGAATTATCCTCCAAATATCTGGGATGCTCTGGAAGGGATTTTGGGGTTTTTGGGGATTTTGGGGGGCACTCATTTCCTGTTGAATTTCCTGTTGAAAAACACCTTAAAATTTGATTTTTTTCCTTTTTCCTGGTAACAAATGTCTGTAAATTTTTGCTGGGAAAGGAGATTTATCCCTGTAAATTTTTGCTGGGAAAAGCCATTTATCCCCCAGATGTCTGGGATGCTCTGGAAGAGATTTTGGGGTTTTGGGCGGCATTCACTTCCTGTTGAAAAACACCGTAAAAATAGATTTTTTTCCTTTTTTTTGGTAATAAAACCCCTGTAAATTTTTGCTGGGAAAGGAGATTTATCCCCAAAATATCTGGGATGTCCTGGAAGGGATTTTTTGGGTTTTTGGGGGGCACTCATTTCCTGTTGAAAAACACCGTAAAAATCAATTTTTTTCCTTTTTTTCGGTAACAAAACCCCTGTAAATTTTTGCTGGGAAAGGAGATTTATCCCCCAAATGTGTGGGATGTTCTGGAAGGATTTTTTGGGGTTTTTTTGGGGCTCTCACATCGATTTCCATGTGCCTGAACCTGCAGACATTCCTGAAGCAGCGCCCCTCACTTCCTATTGAAAAACTGATTTTTTTCCTTTGTCCTGGTAACAA